>CP136065.1:228376687-228571668 GCA_032622095.1 Siphonodentalium dalli | reverse complement strand
AAGGACCAGCCAAGAGGGCGAAAGGGACCAGTCTAGAAAGCGACTTGGGAGACATCTTCTCTCTAAAATGTGCCACTTCTCCATTGTTTCCCCAGGGAAAGAGACTTCTCACATATACCAGTAATTGTCCAGTATGCATATTTCATATCACCATATTTGAAGCGTACTGATTATAATGGTGTACTTACTCATTATAATGCTATTATAAATGGGCTCTTGAATTGCATAATATTTATTGGATTATTAGGGCGAAGTCACTTCTCCCAATTTGAATTCTCTAGGCTGGTCCGAGCCCTGAGCTTAAAACACCACTGACATTATTGGGTAATGGGTAATGGGCAACTCACAGACATTGAATCTTATAAAAAAGTGGGTAGTTATCGATGTATCACCCCGCTATCATCTTGATCTTGTTTACTCATACCTGGTCACACTTCTTATCGCAGACAATCGACACGTGGAACCACGGAATCCAAGGACACTGGTATATCAGACTTTACTTAGCTATGAACAGCCTAGTAACCGCACATGTACATGCAGAAGGTGATGGTACCACAATCAGAACAGACTTTACTTAGTGTCAGACCATGATGGACATCATCAAAGGAGGCCGCTTTCATTATATATGAGTCGTTATTGTCTCTGTATAGATTTTACTCATGTGGGATAAGATGGCATAAGTGCTTTCTAGGATTCATCAGCCACCGATATTGACTCGGCGATAGAATGTTTTTATACACTTTACACTCTTCTGTCAGGACATTTTTTCTTTGTCTAGCATGTAGTGATAGTTGACTGATTGCTTGGCAACTGTAGTAACATCATAATCTAAATTCAAGAACAATATAAATCTCAATTTCCATCAATTTCAGGATTCTGTGATAATTTAAGGCAATAATTGTGTTCAGAACTTTAAGACATATATGACCTCTCTTTTTAGAATTTATAAATATTTTTCCGGGTATAACTAACAATTTTAAGTCGGGAACACCAGTAAACCTTTTTGTCTTAAAAGGAATAATTGTTTTTGTCTTTACAAGCAGTGAGTGTCATTGAAACGTACCTTCTCTGAGAATAGGGACCAATGCTTTCACTAGTTAAGTGCATTAGTTTTTCATTGAACCTTTCCACAGTTGTTAACCAAATAATTATTAGCAGATATTTTCTCCAATCAGCGACTGAGCCAGTCACTTGCTGCATTAAAAATTCTTTATTCACCCCAAAATTAATATTAGTACATAATTTTAGTATTAAATTGTCCATTTTCAAACAACTTTTTGTTGTCAAGTCACATATGCATGCAAATTTTGATTTGTGCGCTGATGTTTGAAATTGATCCATGATTATAATTCAGTTTTTCATTTTGTGTGACATTCATCATATTTTTTTTTTCACCATTTACCATATAAAGACAAAAGGATGTATGTTCTCTGGTCTTTTATAGCATACAGGCAGGCTCTGTAAAACTAATTAAACTATTTGTGCAGACATCTAGCAACCATAAGCTCCTCTCACTACTTACAGTAATGCCCTAAATAATCGACTCCTGAAAAATTACCCATAATTCTGCTGTGGTTAAGGAGTTGATTATTTAGGGCATTACTGTATTATGTGTGAAAACCTCAATTAATCCATGAGTTTGAAGTATATAGAATTAGTGTTTAAAAAACATGATGCCTATCAATGCTGAAACAAGCTTCTCTATGTCCTCTTAACCCTTTACCCAACAGAAGGGCCCTGTGCCAATGCATTCTCTTATATATGCGAGTCGACCATAGGTCTCCTCGCATATATAAGAGAATGCATTGGCTTAACACATTAAAAATTATAAAATTGTTAAAGAATGTAAGAAAAAATGGTAAAAAAGTGTTAAAAAAAGATTTTTTTTTAGGCCAATGCATTCTCTTATATATGCGAGGCGACCTATGGTCGACTCGCATATATAAGAGAATGCATTGGCACAGGGCATAACTGTAACTATCACAATGTGGTCAAGGAGCCGGGTTCCAATGATATCCATATTTGTATGGTTCTATTGAGACAGACCGAAGATATTTTAGGCTGTTGAAGCTTTATTTGGCCGGTTTTTGGGCCGCTTTGTTGGGTAAAGGGTTAACTCATTCTATAGTAAATGGATTCTCCCATTCTGTTATTAAAGTATACATATATAAGAGAGTACATTGGCCTAATGCATTTTTATCATTTTTAAACAATTGTTCTTACATTCTTTAACAATTTTTATCATTATTTCTTACATTCTTTAAAGGTACTCAATCCGATAAAACTCCTCTCAATTACTATTTCAATGGCTTCGGGGGGTCAAAAATATTTGATTCGAGTCGAGGAAGTCACCCATCAAAGCTCAGATTTGTTAGATATCGATTTTAGAAATCTATTATTTTTCATTATCGGGAATTCTTTCTGGCCCAGAAGACAGTCAAAATTTCGTTATTATTACCACTTGATTATAGAGTTATCCATTCTTGTCTGTTAGAATACAGTTTTGGCGTAAAATCTCGAGCAGGTTACCAAATTGACGGGCAGTTATTAGTACTCATCTCGAGCAATTAACAATTTTCAAAAATCAATATCTAATAACTCTGAGCTTTGTTTGATGGGTTCCTCGACTCGAATCAAATATTTTCTACCCCCCAAAGCCAAAGAAATAGTAATATAGGACCCTCTGATCGGATTGTTGTTGTTGGAATCTGTTGAGATGGGGACCCTCTTTACGGATTGAGTACAATTTTTTTTATTATTTAAAAAAAATAAATTCTTGCATTCTTTAACAATTATAAAAAGTATTATAAAATTTGTTAGGCCAATGCATTCTCTTATATATTCGAGACAACCTATGGTCGACTCGTATATATAAGAGAATGATTTGGCACAAAATTCAGGAAGCTCCCATCATGGAGGGGTTAAACTTATTATCTGAACATTTCCTAAGGGATAACTACTCATCAATGAGTGTTCAGTATAGAAAGTGTTAATAAATAAAGCATTTATGTTGCTAAAAAAATTGCGCCTTCAACTTTCAGACAGATGATGTGGTACACTAAAGGCCAATTTGATAAATCTAACTCCTTAATGGAACCTATTGTATTTTGTTTCTGTGGTGCCTGGTCTCTCGATCAGTCAGATGTCTCTATCCGTCCGTCGGACACATGTCTCTGAATGACACCATGTAGAGTTTTTTTGTATGGATGATGACGAACAATGATACACATGTAGTATGCAGTAGTATGCACACAGTCGATAGGATAGATGGCTTCTACTTCAAACAATAGGGAGACACAAGGAGTCAATTTCATATTCACCCATCCCTGCATGAGAGGTATCCATCAAAGAAACCAAATCAATCTCATATCAAATTCATGTCGAGACCAGATCACATGCATGTCGAGACATGATTCTTCACTTTTTAGCAAAAAATGACGACATGCTTTTAACTTCGGAGTGAAGTATATCTCTAAACCCGATGCTCCGACACTTATTTATTGTTTAACTATGGAGTGAAGGATATCTCTAGCCTCGAAACGCAACACTTATTTTATTACACACCTCATTCTCAGCATGCGAACACACAAGTTTAAAATATGTGACAATTTGTTCACATATCATACGTGTGATGATGAATTCTGTTGAGGCTCTCTATCGGTCTGTTGGGGCTCTCTATCGGTCTGTCGGGGTGTCCAACCAGGCCTCAAAATATGGTGCTGGACATTAGCGGAGCTCCTGCTTTTCAACTTGACACTATAGGTTGAAAAAACTGTTTCAGTCCCAAAATTTGACTATAAAAGGTAGGAAAATATTAAATTTTGTGTTTAATAAAAACAACATATATAATATAATCTCTTTTATTAAACTACTATTGTTGCACCAATAAAATAATTTCCTTTTTTTTCTCTCATAATTTTGTGGATTTTGACTCAATGCTAAGATTAAGTACCTGTGAACTTCCATGAAAAAAAAACACATGTGTAAATAAAGATAAAATACCTGAATTAAATATTACATGCCCAAGTTTTTCCGAAATTGAAGGTCAGTCATGATTCAAACCTACTTTGACAGCCCTGGACACCTCAGCTCATGTTGTCTTGGTGTGCATTGCACATTTATATCCCCCCCCAACTTTATGTCGGTAAACATTGTGCCCAAAGTACGGAAATATGCCCAAGATAGACATGAAAATACACTTTCTGTCATTGTATAGCCATGTTTATATATCAATGAGAAACACAACAATAATACCACATTTATATCAATGGAATATTGTCTTGGAATCAATCATTTTCAGAAATTTATTGAAAGGATTTAAAGTTTTTGGTATCAAATATTGAAATTTTCTCCTACCAGAAAAAAACATGGTTCACCCTGCTGCGCCCAAATTTGACCAATCTAAAGGCAAGCATTGTACCTGTCCAACTGAGCCTCACTGAGGTACCAAGGGATCCAATATTATGATAGGAAATTAAAAGATAGGAGTGATATTACAGACGAGTATAGAAGTGGTTTATTCCTGTCTGGCCTCCCTAATGTGTGGACACATCACTTTGTTTGTTCAATTTACCACTAAGTGAGATACGTACATCAGTCTATGCTCGGGTTAATTCTTCGATACTTATTCTCCCTTTCAGCGTGATTGAATCCTCACTATAGGGGCATTCACTCATCAAACATGGTCTATAGTAAACACGGGACATGTGCTGAAAGGGGCAGAATCATGGCATTCAATGTGTCCCGTGAACTAATTCGGAACATATCGATTGTGACTACTGAACAAACAGAGTGTGATAGGGTTTGTGTGCGGAATCAAGCTTCTCGAATGAATTCTAACAAAACTAAAACACCATTAACAAGTTTGGTTAATGAAATTGAATAAAGTCTGCACCAAATCGTAAACATCGCCATCTTTGACGTTTGTTCGCTTCTTACAATGCACCAAATTTAATCTGCCTGGAATTTAACCCTTGCAGCATTAACCCTTTACCCAACAAACCGGCCAAAACCGGCCAAATAAAGCTTTAACAGCCTAAAATATCTTCGGTCTGTCTCAATAGAACCATACAAATATGGATATCATTGGAACCGGCTCATTGACCACATTGTGATGGTTACAGTTATGCCCTGTGCCAATGCATTCTCTTATATATGCGAGTCGACCATAGGTCGCCTCGCATATATAAGAGAATGCATTGACCTAAAAAAAATCCTTTTTTAACACTTTTTACCATTTTTTCTTACATTCTTTAACAATTTTATAATTTTTAATGTGTTAAGCCAATGCATTCTCTTATATATGCGAGGCGACCTATGGTCGACTCGCATATATAAGAGAATGCATTGGCACAGGGCCCTCCTGTTGGGTGCAGCATTAACTCTTTGGAGAGTATTTATAAAGTTATATACATGACGTCGTGTACATGTCAACATCAAAAGGGTCCAATAATTAATGTTAATTGATGTGCATTTTCTGTTTATGTGTGCTATCATAATCTATTGCACTTGTTCATTGGGACATTATATTAATCAAAATATATCCTATAAATTCATTTATAATCAGATGATTAACTGAAAATATGTCAACATAAAAATGACACTGCCTGAAACAACATATATGTCGTTCCACTCACGAAATGTACATCGACATATATGTCGTTCCACTCACGAACCGTACATCGACATATATAAGTCGTTCTACTCGCCAAAGGGTTAAAGATCATGTGCAAGTGTATTCTCTTATATAGTCTCCCATAGAGAGCCTTGCATATATAAGAGAATGCACTGGTTTACAAGATTAGTGTTGATGTTTTACAGACGTTTATAATTTTTTTCCACATTTACCCACTGTGAGTACATTGGGTCCCTTTAGAGGTGATGTTTTACAGACTATTATATTATTTGTACACATTTACCCACTGTGAGTACCTTGGGTCCCTTTAGAGGTGATGTTTTACAGACTATTATATTTTATCACATTTACCCACTGTGAGTGCCTTGGGTCCCTTTAGAGGTGATGTTTTACAGACTATTATATTTTATCACATTTACCCACTGTGAGTGCCTTGGGTCCCTTTAGAGGTGATGCTTTACAGACTTAATTTTGTTTACACATTTACCCACTGTGAGTGCCTTGGGTCCCTTTAGAGGTGATGTTTTACAGACTTAATTTTTGTACACATTTATCCACTGTGAGTGCCTTGGGTCCCTTTAGAGGTGATGTTTTACAGGCTTTTATAATTTTTTTGCACATTTATCTACTGAGTGCCTTGTGTCCCTTTAATAGTAGTGATGTTTCTACAGAATTTTATATGTTTTGCACATTTACCCACTGTGAGTGCCTTGGGTCCCTTTAGAGGTGATGTTTTACAGACTTAATTTTTGTACACATTTACCCACTGTGAGTGCCTTGGGTCCCTTTAGTGGCGATGTTTTACAGACTTTTATCTTCTTCTTTTTTCACATTTACCCACTGTGAGTGCCTTGGGTCGCTTTAACACAATACGTGTCCCATAGTTAAAATGAGAAAAATAGAAAGAAAAACTTTTTCCCAATAACAAACGGAATAAATAATATTCAGTGAACTCATTGGAAAGATTGTGCGATCCTCGTAAAGAAAATTAAATTGTCGAAGATATTTTTAGAAAATTGGGTGTCATGACTGAAAGACGAGAGGTCTTTACACAACACAGTGGACACCTGTCCCATTATCGTCACCAGAACCCACGTTACCTGAACGAGTTTGTCCGAGTGCTCTACCCAATTAGTATCGCACGGTACTCATTCAATGGTGCATTGATAAAGCTAAATCATTTTGAACCCCGAGTTTGGATTTTTGTTATAAACAGCAGGTGATTGTATTGTTTATTCAATGTTTTTGATTCAGTTTTTATCACCTTTCTCTCGATGGGTTCTCATGGAATTAAACCTTTCGGTGATCACCATTTTGGACACCCAGCTTGCTATCTCAATTAGTCTCCAAAAATTAGCTGTTTAGTGTTATAAACTGTTAATCAGTGTGGTGGTTTTTTGTTGCTCACAGATTATATTGTTGATTAGCACAATTTTAACATGTGTCCAGTTTCTATTATTAGTTCTCACACATCACTATATTAGGAGTCATTTAACGCAGGGACCAGCCAAGATAACTCAAATTAGGAGAAGTCACTTCTCCCTGTTTGATTATTAACCAGGTCGATTTTTGTAACAACCCATATACCCTGTGCCAATGCATTCTCTTATATATGCGAGTCGACCATAGGTCGCCTCGCATATATAAGAGAATGCATTGGCCTAACATTTTTTTTTTTTTTTTTTTTTTTTTACAATTTTTTACAATTTTAATAATTTATTCTTATATTCTTTAACAGACCTATTTTGTAGGTTTAGGGCCGATGAGATCGGCCCCTGGCACTCAAAGGGTTTGGGAGAAATTTACTGTTATGAGGGAGAAGTTATAAATGCTGAAGTTCAGTTTACTCTCTAACATCACCTTTCTGTGATCTAATATTCAGTATGTAATACAGAAGGATATTTGCAACAAAATAGTTATTTTGATGCAAGAAAAAATAATGAACCTTTTCATAAAAATAATTTTAATTTTGGAATAACCATGTTAAGCCCCGGTTCCATATCCCCGATTTCCCACCCCGAATGTTCCCGAATGACTCCCGAATCATAATTTTGCAAACATCGTGGAGTAAATTCGGGACGAGTCGGGACAGTGAATTTTTACCCCCGAACATGATCGGGGATATTGGTGCTATCGGGGTCGATTCGGGACAATTCTGGACTCGCTCCCGACAGTTTTGAAATGTTCAAAACTATCGGGAACCAAGCCGAATCACTCCCGATTTGTAAATCGTCGGGAGAAATTCGGGAGCAATTCAGCACCTATTCGGGAGTAGTCGGCTGTATTCGGCAATATTCGGGTGGATATTCTGGAGTAGTCGGCAGTATTCGGTAGGTTATTCCCGAATTCGCCATGTATGGCTGCTTTTATACTGAGATCCGGTGTATCTGCAAAATTCGGCATCGATTCGGGACGTTCGGCAGCAATTGAATACCAATTCGGTATCTATTCGTCATCAATTCGGTACCAGTTCGGCATTGATTCGGGGTATTCGGCAACAATTCGGTGTAAGTCGGTAGTAATCTGGGCAATTTGGCAGCCACTCGCACGAAAGTTCAGGATAATTCTTGATCATTCGGGAAGATATTCGGAAGCATTCTGGAATACTCGGCAATGTTCGGGACGATTAAATTTTGTCATAATTCGGCATCAGTTCGGCGGCTTTTTGGAATAAAACTCGTCCAGAATTCTCTCGAATGCTGCCGATTTGGTCTGGTCCCGAATTTGTGCCGAATATACTAATTCGGGACAGAAAATCGGGAATATGGAACCGGGGCTTTAGACTTCTTTGTGTATGTGGCCACAGGGACCAGCCATTTATATGTTACCACTGTTGACACATAATTATGTGTTTGTATTCCCAACGTTGTGAGGACACTTATATAGTAAAATGAGAAATAAAATGTCCCCACAATGTTTAACAAATGTTTTACTTTAAGGCAACATATTTTGTATTTATTTGGCAATTTTTTCGTCTGCACTAGGTGGAAATGATTTGCATGCGTCCAGAGGTCGCTGTTATTTAGTTAAAGGTACCCTCCGAGTTTGGGCATATTTAAACGAAATAACGGGCTGCTCCTCACAACTACGGATTGTTTGAATTTCTAAGTGTACCCACAATATAGGAAGGCAGCGTAACTCAATTAAATTGATCATAAGTAGTGTAAAATCGACTTAATGCATATTTTGTTGTGTTTACTTGGTCATTTTCACGTATCCTTCCAAATAATAGTCAGCGTTTCTCCAACAATATCGCAATTTTTTGGGTCTAAGGAACCCCACTATTAGGTTTCAAATTGGGAGAAGTCACTTCTCCTTGTTTTGTTATTAGGGAGAAATGGACTGTTATCAGGGAGAAGTAACAATGGCTGAAGTTCAATTTACACCCCAACATCACCCTTCTAAGATCAATAAGTATTATGTTTTAAAAGAGCCCATTTATAAAACCATTATAGTGAGTAAGAGCACTATTATAATCAGTAAATATACATTAAATATGCTTTTGGGACATATGCATACTGGTATATGAGAGAAAAGTCACTTCTCCTGGGTCAAAAAATAGGGAGAAGTAGCTCATTTTAGTGAGAAGATGTCTCCCAAGTCACCCTCCAGGCTGGTGCCTGAATGCATGAAAGGAAAATTTACACCCACATTATCAAAATAAAAACGTTGCAGCATTTGTTTCAAAAATAGGAGATGGGGTGTCTAAATTTGTCTGAAACCTGGCGGTTCACTTTAATAGTATCAGTTTGCCATAACATCACAGATATGGAGATTATTCCATACAAAGAGAGCATTTGAATTCCATAACACCACAAAAGATAAAAAGAAATCCTAATTGCTTCCCTAATACAAGAAGGAAATGAATTTGTTGCAGAGAAAATGCCCATTCAGCACCTATTTGCATCCACAATGCATCAGAACTCCGGAGTCTCTCCTCAGATTAATTGATACCATGGAATCGCTATTCGTCGAATTGCCTTCAATTCAAGGGCGAGAAATTCTGATGAATGATGTGAATTTAAAGTAACAAAAGAAATTTTAATTGATTAAATATTGCAAACTGGATGCTGTATGAGACCGAAAATAATTGGGAGAAACAACACAGTATCGCACAATCAGATACAGTGTAATTGGCGATGTTTTTCTGCACGTTACAAATAAATCTGTGACGTCAAGTGTCAAGATTCTAATTGGTTCATTTTGTTCAACATATAAACACTCTCACTGTCACTTGACGCTGTCAGTGGTTTCCTCTCTTCTTTGACCCATGACAATATGAGAGGCATATTTATTGACGTCACAGGGAAGATATATTAGTTCATTTAGTGGAAAGTTTTTGATTGAAAAACTTCTCGCTTTGCCATTCAAGTGTGAACAGACTATAATGTTCCAATTGGGTGGCTGGAGAAAGTGTCCAATGATAGTTGAGATATGTGACCCACCATATCAAATCCAGTCGTTAGTCGGGAATTTTTTTACCCTGTGCCAATGCATTCTCTTATATATGCGAGTCGACCATAGGTCGCCTCGCATATATAAGATAATGCATTGGCCTAACAATTTTTTATCATGTTTTTTAAATAAATGTTTCTTACAATTTTTAGGACATAAAATAAAAAACATCCATTACCCTGCAGGGAGCCCCACACATATATAGAAGCATATAGAAGAGTGTCGTCTGCTCATGTTTGTCTGGGGCTCTGTATGGGTGAAACAATAAAATTGTTAAAGAATACAAGAACAAATTATTAAAATTGTAAAAAAATTGTTAGGCCAATGCATTCTCTTATATATGCGAGGCGACCTATGGTCGACTCGCATATATAAGAGAATGCATTGGCACAGGGTAAAAAAGTGTCCAATGATAGTTGAGATGTTATCTGTAGATAAACTACACATAATACTAAGTCCTACTTCAAGTTACATTCTTTTATAAGGCGACACCACTCTAATAGTTTGTTTACGGAATCTGAGTTTAGTGCGCCTGTCATTTGCAGAATGAGGTCCCCAGAGGGTGAATTTAGTGACGCTATCCTGCAAAGTGTGTTAGCATAACCAAATTCATATCTGACATAGACTCAGACTGAAGTTTCCAAATGGTGAATATTGTGATGTACACCCATTGGGAACCTCAATTATCCAATGTGTCGTCTGCCAATTTGGGGATATAGAGAAACTAAACTAAAAATGAAATAGAATCTATGTGAAGAAGTTAAATTCTATAGGAAATTTGATAATAAAGAAACTTTCCAGAGAAGATGAGGCCTAAGCAGAATGAGGTCCCCAGAGGGTGAATTTAGTGATGATAGCCCTCTGGGGAACTCATTCTGCAAATGACAGACACACTAAACTCAGGCCTGGATGAAGCCTAAGCAGAATGAGGTCCCCAGAGGGTGAATTTAGTGATTCTACCCTGCACAGCAGGCTAGCATCACTAAAATTGCCCTCTGGGGACCTCATTCTGCAAATGTATGACACACTATTCTCAGACCTGCATGTTTAACCGAGGACCTATCAGTCCTTTGCTGGTCCTTGCTGGATATGCCCTAGATCATGCCATGAAACTCCACTCAGGCAAAAGCCCGTAGTAGAGCATGATCTAGATACAGTGAGAGCTTTCCGATGAATGGCAACAAGCCATATTTCCGACTAAATCCAGAAAAGTTACCCATAATTCTGCTGTGGTTAAGGAGTCGATTATTTAGGACATTACTGTATCAGTCCTTTGCTGGATATTCCCTAGATCATGCCATGAAACTCTACTCGGGCATGTAGCAGAGCATGATCTAGATATTCCCTATCTCCTCATTGAGTGTCGCATGGTTCATATATTAATGTTGTCTCAGGACTCAAGAGCATATGTTTAAAACTTGCAGCGCCTCCATAAATCTGATACAATAAGCCTGTTTTGACTGGGCGGGTCTAATATTTTACACCATAGACAATGCTATATTTGACAAGATCTCATGACATTCAAACCACTAATGATAACACCAAAGGTAAAGGTTAAAAGATTATCAGGCGCTTTGAGAAATCGACACACAATAACCCAATATTGAGGGTATTCAAGGGCAGGTTGTCATACTAGGGAATGTTAAGTAAATCGGCATTTGAACAGAGCCACCTAGACTCTGATAAGGTATACCCTTTTTACCCTTAGGCCTGGGTCACATTCACCAACATAGAATTGAAGTGAATTATTGATTCAATACTAAATGGATTCTCCTACTCGGTCATAAATGTATACATTGGATGGGTCTATTATTCATATAAAGGGAAGTTCAGTAAATATGAGCAGACTACAGACAATAGAAAGTGAAGAAGGAATCATATTTCATTGGTGGGAAATGTTCTGACAAACGACCTTATTATCTGAATATTTTCTGACGGATAATTTCTCTCAATGAGTATATTTAGTATAGAAAGGGTTAACTCTTTTATGACAGGAACTGTGCTGGTGCAGAATTAAAGATAATGTGCCAGTGCATTCTCTTATATATGCGAGTCTCCCATAGGGAGCAGGTTAGAGTCACTAAATTCACTCTCTGGGGACCTCATTCTGCTTAGGCCTCATCTTCTGGGAAATATCTACAGTCTCAAATTAACATTGTTCAGTTACTTTTACCCTTCTGTTCGATTTCTGTATCCCCTAATTTTCAGAAGTTAAATTGTATAATCGAGGTGACTAAGGATGAACGTCACCAGCTGCAACTTGGGAACTTCAATCTGATCCTAAGTCTCCTAAAGCAGTTGACACCTCTGCAGAATGAGGTTCCCTGAGGGTGAATTTGGTGATGCTAGCCTGCTACGGGGGTAGCAGGAAGACAGCCCGATAGGGCTAAGCTACCCCCGACAATACACTGTTATAATTTATTATGTATTACTGCCACTGTATCATTCGTGTGTATTGTAAATAAACTATCCTATCACTAAATTCACCCTCTGGGGACCTCATTCTGCAAATGGCAGACACACTATATCCAGACTTGATAAGGGTACTGTCTAACAGCGACATGTTCTCAGCCAGCAGCGTGGCTAATTTAGTAAAATGCAGCATTATACAGTGAGACTAGTTGTTCGCCAAATACCTCAAACATGGACAATTTGAGAAAAATATTGGTACATTTATTTAACCTTTCCATGACTGGAGCTTCCTGAAATTTTGTGAAAACTGCGCCAGGGATCCTCGTATATATTAAGAAAATGCATTGGCCTGACAAATTTTACCCTGATCTTGTAAGCCAGTGTTTTCTCTTATATATGCGAGACTCCCTATGGGAGACTTGCATATATCAGAGAATGCACTGGTACATGATCACTAATGCTGCACCAGCACAGCTCCAGTTATGAAAGGGTTAACATAATTGTTCTGTTCCCATATCTAAATCAGTAGGACGCACCAATTTTGCAGCATTTTCTTTCCATTAATTTTCTTTAAACACAGAAATTACAATTTCCGAAAAATATTGGTACATGTACTGTCTTAACAGCCTGACTTTCTCAGCCAACAGCGTAGCTAAATTAGCCCGATGCAGCATTATATAGTGAGACCAGTAGGCCGCATTTGATGATTATTGATCACTGAAGATTAGCACTGACTTGTATCGCACTTGAGAGTAATCTCTATTCTTAAGGACAAACAACGCAACAAGCGATTACTGCAGTTGACTGAACAAAACTTGATTTGTGTGGAGCGCAATAATCAAAGCAGAAAATTACATTGTCTGCAACCCTATCATCGGTCCAATCAGAGATTGCCTTTTACAAGTAATTCATCCCGCAGATATCATCGTAAGACTCTAAGGATTCAGCTATAACAACCAGTCGTCATCCAAAGGTTGCACTTTAATCACAAGATCGGCAAGCTCAAGAGCCCATTAACCAAACTCATTTCTCTGATGAATTTATAAATCGGCCATGAATTATAATTACGCCACTCATTGAGGATGGTGAAAGTGGATGAATAGCATTGGCCAATGAGCTGGTATTGTGTGTCGTCTGAGGTTAAAAGGTTGCTGGCTAATCTTAACTGCATGGGATGAAACTTGTCTCAATTCTCATATCTGTGATTATTTCGTGAATAGATCAGCAATCTTTTAAACACTTCTGCTTTGCTGGAAGTTACCTAGACATCTGCTGTAACAACCTTCGATCTGTTGTTACAATCAGCAGTTGAGAAATTAATTTCCTGGCCGACACTTTTGCGTATTCACTTGAACGTGTGGCAAGGTACTTGGTATTAAAGAGCGATAATGGGTCTCCACCTGTTGTACAAACTGTCTTGATGTAGCCAATCAGAGGCTGATGTCACATTTTCCAAATTTGATGGCAGAGGTTCCAGTCCACTGGTATTATTCACCAATAATAAGCAGCTCAAATTTGCAGACCTTAGATTCTTATTTCTGATCTGGGAGAACAAAATGAGCGAAGAAGTCACTATGATCTGTCGTCACTTCACCCTGGAATTCCACCAGGGCGAAAAAAAACCTTGCCCTTATTTTTGTTTTGTGCATTCCAGTTTGTAGTTTTTAATATTTTTATTAAACATTTTACACAATCTATATATATAGGTGTATATGTTAGAATATAACACATGTGATCTGTAAATTATCATTGTTTTCCTTGACAACAACAAACATTTAAGAGTCTAAAAATACACTCCTCTCCCTGACTACATTCTTCTTATTGTTGTGAAGTGATATTAAAACAACACTTAACTTGAGGCCATAGGGCTATTGTTGTGGGGACACAATCATTATATCCGGAAACATCATGGGGTACATGCAGATTTGATACCTTGGTATATTTGACAAATCTCAATTCATATTCTTCTGTCTTTGCAGATAATACAGCATGCATTGTCAGCATTTCACCAAGCTTCCGAAAAAAAACTTCTGTCAGCAGCACTTTATGTTCAAATGGTAATGTACACTTCTTAATTCTTCACCAATATCTATATTTATGTTATCGCCTCAAAATGCACCATGTAGAAAAAGGAAATCCTTGTTAGTTTTTTCACGATATGGTTAAAAAGAAAGAGCATGACTTTAAATTTGAAAACAGAAAGTATATTTTAAATTGGGATTTTTATATTCCTGGGAGTGACTTGAATAAGTCTCTTTATAAAATGCTTTCATATTTGATTGAATACTTGTTCATGTAAAAAGCGTCACAAGCCGAGTGTCTAACATCAATGTTATATCCAATTGTAGCTTTCTTTAATTACATGGTAGCTCATTTATATTACAGTTTAGCTCCAATCGGGTGGAATGAACGAAAGTTGAAACTTATTGGTCGGTCTTTCGGGGCATTTGTCTATTTGTTTTTCCGTTATCTTTTATCTTTTTCGGATAATAACTTTAGTAACTCTGAACTGAATGGAATGAAATTTGGTATGTGTGTTTAATAGCACAAAATACAGGTCAAGTTTGAATTCAGGTTCGGGTTCTGTCGGCCAATTTTCACCAGAGTTATGGCCCTTTTTGTTGGAAATTGCACTCAATTTTCGTTTTTGAATGATAACTTTAGTAAGTCTGAACTGAATGAGTTTTCAACCCCAAAATTCAGGTCAAGTTCAAATTTGTGAGATATTAAGAGAATACACTGGCACAAGATCTTTAATAATGCACCAACGCAGCTAACACCTTGAAAGGCTTAACCCTTTACCCAACAGAAGGGCCCTGTGCCAATGCATTCTCTTATATATGCGAGTCGACCATAGGTCGCCTCGCATATATAAGAGAATGCATTGGCTTAACACATTAAAAATTATAAAATTGTTAAAGAATGTAAGAAAAAATGGTAAAAAGTGTTAAAAAAAATTTTTTTTTAGGCCAATGCATTCTCTTATATATGCGAGGCGACCTATGGTCGACTCGCATATATAAGAGAATGCATTGTGGCACAGGGCTAATTGTAACTATCACAATGTGGTCAAGGAGCCGGTTCCAATGATATCCATATTTGTATGGTTCTATTGAGACATACCGAAGATATTTTAGGCTGTTGAAGCTTTATTTGGCCGGTTCTGGCCGGTTTGTTGGGTAAAGGGTTAATGCTAGACTTAAGTTATTTTTGAAGATTATTTGTAACTTAACCAAGTAATTAGAGTGTTAATTGGCTTGCCCGTGTGTTTTTTTCCAGGTTGATTTCTTGACCAATCTGGGGCTCATAGATGAGGCGAGAAAGGCCGCACTGAGTGCTTGTAAAATATACAGCTGCGACCTGGACGTCTGGCTATGCTTGCTGAGGTTAGAGACATCTGTCTGTGCTCCTGTCGATCAAGTTGTTTCGAAGTTCAACAAAGCTACAAGGCTTATCTCAAAAAAGGTAAAGATTATCACAAATACCTCTACAGCAACCTGTCTAGGCTTCCCATAGGAGATGAGGCCACGCAGAATGATGAATTTAGTACAACCTGTCTAGGCGTCTTATAGGAGATGAGGCCATGCAGAATGATGAATTTAGTACAACCTATCTAGGCGTCTTATAGGAGATGAGGCCATGCAGAATGATGAATTTAGTACAACCTATCTAGGCGTCTTATAGGAGATGAGGCCACGCAGAATGATGAATTTAGTACAACCTGTCTAGGCGTCTTATAGGAGATGAGGCCACGCAGAATGATGAATTTAGTACAACCTGTCTAGGCGTCTTATAGGAGATGAGGCCATGCAGAATGATGAATTTAGTACAACCTATCTAGGCTTCCCATAGGAGATGAGGCCATGCAGAATGATGAATTTAGTACAACCTGTCTAGGCTTACCATAGGAGATGAGGCCATGCAGAATGATGAATTTAGTACAACCTATCTAGGCTTCCCATAGGAGATGAGGCCATGCAGAATGATGAATTTAGTACAACCTATCTAGGCTTCCCATAGGAGATGAGGCCATGCAGAATGATGAATTTAGTACAACCTGTCTAGGCTTCCCATAGGAGATGAGGCCATGCAGAATGATGAATTTAGTACAACCTATCTAGGCTTCCCATAGGAGATGAGGCCATGCAGAATGATGAATTTAGTACAACCTGTCTAGGCTTCCCATAGGAGATGAGGCCATGCAGAATGATGAATTTAGTACAACCTATCTAGGCTTCCCATAGGAGATGAGGCCATGCAGAATGATGAATTTAGTACAACCTATCTAGGCTTCCCATAGGAGATGAGGCCATGCAGAATGATGAATTTAGTACAACCTGTCTTGGCTTCCCATAGGAGATGAGGCCATGCAGAATGATGAATTTAGTACAACCTGTCTAGGCTTCCCATAGGAGATGAGGCCATGCAGAATGATGAATTTAGTGATGCTAGCCCACTTTGTGGGGTCACAGTAGCATCATAAATTCACCCTCTGGGGACCTCATTCTGCAAATGTCCAGTACAATATTTTCAGTCCTGCCATACAGTAAAGAATGGGATAAGATGACTTCCCATGCTAAGTTCAGGCCTGAGAATAAGGAGTCTGTCATTTGCAGAATGAGGTCCCTCAGAGGGTGTATTTAGTGACGCTATCCTGCACAGCGGGCTAGCATCACCAAATTCTCCCTCTGGGGACCTCATTCTGCATGGCCTAATCTGCTATGGGAGACATAGACTCAGATTGAAGTTCCCAAATTGTGAATATTTTGATGTACACCCATTGGGAACCTCGATTATGCAATGTGTCGTCTGCCAATTTGGTGACGGAGAAAATAAACTAAAACAGAAATAAAATCTATGTGAATAAGTTTCTATAGAAATTGGATAATAAAGATACTTTCCAGAGAAGATGAGGTCAAAGCAGAATGAGGTACCCAGAGGGTGAATTTAGTGATGCTAGCCTACTATGTGGAATAGCATCACTAAATTCACCCTCTGGGGACCTCATTCTGCAAATATCCAGTACCATATTTTGAGTCATGCCATTCAGTATAGAATGGGATAAGATGACTTCCGATGCTAAATTGATGGATATATTGCTGGGTGTAATTTGCCTGTACCCACAGTACATGGAATAACGGGAATTGACATCGCCAAATTCATGTCACAATCAATACCGAAAAATCACTTCATCCAGATTTATGTTCCATCTACATCAAATTACTGAAGGATTCTGGGAACACTTGTCGGAGTAATTCATCAATGTTTCTCGAGATTCATCGATTTGGGAGTGACATTAGGACCTTTTGATAATAAAACTTAAGTAGTATTAACTGATTTCGTTGAGAACAATTCTGCATTGATAACAATTAGTGCCAGACTTTTGTTGCTAGCTAGCTTAAAATCAATTCTCGTAACTCACGTAGGATGTATAACGATTTGTGCACCGTGACTATGTGAAAGGTTTTAAAACAATCCTTCCCTTTGTGGGATTTCGGGGAAATAATCTGCACTTTTTGGTCTTTAAGCTTGTTTTATACCCTTGATGTTGTGTTATTGAGAGAGATGGAAGACCTACGGCGTGACATTTTCATTTTGCATCAGGATTCTCGTTTTCTGACCAAATTAGCCAATAGAAAGTCTGGAAATAGTATGTCTGACATTTGTAGAATGAGGTCCCCAGTGTGTGAATTTAATGATTTTACCCCACAGAGTGGGCTAGTATCACCAAATTCACCCTCTGGGGATCTCATTTTGCTTAGGTCTCATCTTCTAGGAAGTATCTATGGTCTCAAATTAACAAAAAATTTAGTTACTTTTTCCTCTTCTGTTCAGTTTCTATGTCCCTTAATTAGCAGAAGATAAAATGAATAATCAAGGTAACCAGGTTCACAAAAGCAATGATGATTAGCTGGTGGAATGGTGTACTTTCTCAATCAAATAACAATACTTTATTGCTTCGTGTTTCAAAATAATAAAAATTAGGCGATCAGTGCTCATTTGTGTTGTTATATGTTTCTGGCTAGACCTATTTCAGATTTTGTGCTTCCCATCCATGCCCATCACTTTTGTTATTTTTGTGCTTGTTTCTGTATATTTTATTTTAGTTTTGTTATCTCGATAATTCCGTAGTTTCCCATTTCAATTTGGCCGAAGGTTCTGAAAAATTGCCAAAATAAAATTCAGAAATTGGCAAAAAATGATATAAACAAAATTTTGTGCAGCAGGAGGAAATGATTTTTTTGCATTGACAGTGATTTATCTTTTAATTCACGAATAGATTCTCTCATTGATGCAGTTCTAGAATGATGCTGATACGAAAACACACCATTTTTATTCCCATTCATTCATTTTAGAAAAAGTTCAGAAAATGAGCTCAAAATATAACCAAATTCGGTATGAAGATATGAATGACGGCAGAATCTTATGTGGACATAATTTAGTTTGAGTTAGCTGAAGAAGTAAATAAGTACAAAATTATTGGCCAGTTGGTCGGTCAGCAATTCCTTTTCAGATTCCAGAATTCCGATGAATATTACTAAGTATGTAATCCATATTGTCTTAACTTGTACACATATATAAATCAATGTGAATATTCCTATAATTGAAGTAGTGTTTAGGAATTACTGACTGGCCTCATGACCTGTGACAAATTAACAAATCCATTAGTAAAGTGATTTTATTTTCGACGGATTTTGTTGGTGAGTATAAGTCAAATTCAGCATGGCTTCTGCAATGTTTCAATTTCAACTAAATTTAAAGCTTTGACAGACTATGACATTTTATAATGATGTGCAAAACAAAAATAAACAAGACTTATATTTTGCTTTCTAAAAAGGTCTGCACAATAGTTTTTAATGGATTCCTTTATATATAGTTGACAGCGGAATTATGAAATGCACCATCTTTTAGTCTAAATTACGGAAAAACTGTTCAGAGTTATCAGCATATCGTAGTTCAACATTAATTTATCCCAGAGTATTATAATCTGTTCATACATAAAGTGTGATCTAATTGGATCTAAAACCTGCCTTATAGCTGGATGTCCTAATTGTATTATTATTTTCATTAATCTATTAATTCATATTCAGCATGAGGTTTAATTACAATGTATCACTGATCATAATTTGGGGTTTTGGATTTTGAGATTTGCTTTAACTATCAGACACTGATAGTTATATTTGATCAAATTGATCAAATTTGGGAAAACTTCCTAAATTATCTGAATTTATTAGCAAAATTATTAGTTAATTGTTTTAAATATATGGTTGGAAATTTGCCATGCAGGTAATATGCCACAACATAACAGCTATGATTATATCTTTCTAGTCTGTAGTTTATATGGGACTATTTTCTCAACACACTATGATTATTTCTTTCAAGTCTATAGTTTATATGGGACTATTTTCTCAACACACTTTGAAATTATGTCTCTGTTTGCCCATGTCTGTCACATTCAGACCTGGGGATGAAAAACGTAAAAATCAAAGAATCCCATCGTGGTTTGTGAAGATCTGTAAACATTTTAGCATTATCATCAAGATCAATATCGGTATAATAGTGCGTCGATGTACAAAGGCAGAGAGCTTGAATGAACTCATGAATGTATATAGTGTCCGTAGCACGATTGAAATATTACTCTGAAGAATAGACATTCAACATGAATTCACACTCAACAAAACAGATATCGCGACGTCAAGAAACAAAAGCAACGAGAGAAATCAAATATTTTGCACTTAGTAACGCGCAGGAGTGTTGTCGCTACTTAAATAAGTCTCAACACTTCAACCTCAAATTTTCAACACCTCCTGCTGATTCAGGGTTGGCTTCAAAGGTTTCTTGTTCTGTTTATAAAGACCATCAGTACACAGCAATGGAAACAAAAGATATCCACAGAATTAACCAGGGACCAGCCTAGAGTAATCTAATTGGGAGAAGTCACATCTCCCTAGACCGGTACACAGGGACCAGCCTAGAGTAATCTAATTGGGAGAAGTAACATCTCCCTAGACCGGTACACAGGGACCAGCCTAGAGTAATCATATTAGGAGAAGTCACATCTCCCTAGACCGGTACACAGGGACAAGCCTAGAGTAATCTAATTGGGAGAAGTCACATCTCCCTAGACCGGTACACAGGGACCAGCCTAGAGTAATCTAATTAGGAGAAGTCACATCTCCCTAGACCGGTACACAGGGACCAGCCTAGAGTAATCTAATTAGGAGAAGTCACATCTCCCTAGACCGGTACACAGGGACCAGCCTAGAGTAATCTAATTAGGAGAAGTCACATCTCCCTAGACCGGTACACAGGGACCAGCCTAGAGTAATCTAATTGGGAGAAATCACATCTCGCTAGACCAGTACACAGGGACCAGCCTAGAGTAATCTAATTAGGAGAAGTCACATCTCGCTAGACCGGTACACAGGGACCAGCCTAGAGTAATCTAATTAGGAGAAGTAACATCTCGCTAGACCGGTACACAGGGACCAGCCTAGAGTAATCTAATTAGGAGAAGTCACATCTCCCTAGACCGGTACACAGGGACCAGCCTAGAGTAATCTAATTAGGAGAAGTCACATCTCGCTAGACCGGTACACAGGGACCAGCCTAGAGTAATCTAATTGGGAGAAGTCACATCTTGCTAGACCGGTACACAGGGACCAGCCTAGAGTAATCTAATTGGGAGAAGTCACATCTTGCTAGACCGGTACACAGGGACCAGCCTAGAGTAATCTAATTGGGAGAAGTCACATCTTGCTAGACCGGTACACAGGGACCAGCCTAGAGTAATCTAATTGGGAGAAGTCACATCTTGCTAGACCGGTACAGTACCGGTCTAGGGAGATGTGACTTCTCCCGTTAGATTACTCTAGGCTGGTCCCTGTGTACCGGTCTAGCGAGATGTGACTTCTCCCAATTAGATTACTCTAGGCTGGTCCCTGCAGCGCACACGGGTTTCCTCCACCACATAAAACCAGCAATGTGGCGATTTTGCCCGGCCACAGCTGCAGAAGCGAGTGAATTTCTTGTGAGACATATTTGTATATCGGTATTTGATATTCTTATACCAGAAAAACCTATATTGTGTTACTCAGCTCAATCAAATAATATATATTATTTTTTTAATTTTAAAATTTAACACGATATAAATATATATATAAATTCGATCAACATCTTTATACAGAATATGTTACCCGGGAAATGGAATATGGATGACCATTTAGCTTTCATGACAACTCAATTGATCCGATGGACATGCCCAAGTTGGGATACTATACATTACATAGTTCCTGTAATCCCGTTTGCCAAGTCACGATGCGCAATTTTGATATCGCCCGTGTCTGCTGTGAGCGACAGGGTGAAGCGTACATGCGCAGAAGAGTTTCCGTTTGCAATGACTCGAATCAGACTCCATTGACTCCAAAGTTCCAAACTGCTTACTTTCACGATCTTCACGCATAGTGGCATAGTGTCAAAAATATGAAATGATGGCGTGCCATTCTCATGTATTAAACTGTTTAAACCCTGATTAAATATTGTTCATATCATGTCATAGAAATTAAGTCTAATGAACCTCCTTCATAATCTGAGTTATCTCACTGACATTATAAAATCATTGGACAATTGCCCCCATTTTTGCTCGTACCCCCCACTGATCTGTACCGCCAATCTACTAAAGTTTTTGAAAAAGATTCGATTCGAGATTCGATTCGATTTCGAATCATTATCGTGATTCGATTCGAGATTCGATTCGATGTTGAAATTGCCGATTCGTCGGTCCCTACCATATACCAATGTGCATATTTCAAAAAGCATATTTAAAGTATATCTACTGATTATAGTGGTGTTCTTACTCAATATAATGGTTTTATAAATGTTCCATTGATCTGTATAATACTTATAGGATCATAGAAGGGTGATATTGGGGTGTAAATTGAACTTCTCCAAATTTAAAACCTCTAGGTTGGTTTCTGAGCCACATCCTTTAAACACTTATCTTGAGCGAGTATTGGTTTAAATTGCTACAACAGCAACTTTTAAGGCTTTTTTTTAAATAATGCCTGGGTTTACAGCATTGCAGTAGCCAGCCTTAGGGAAAGTGTTGGACCATTATTCTGAGCACAAAATTCATTATTAAATTGGCATTATAAAATTTCGTCCTACGAGTAACTCTGTTAATACTCCAGGGAACGCCCTGTGAAGCGATGATAATAAATAATCAACAATCACCCGGGATTTCTAAAGTATTTATGATTCATATATGGGGAGGAAACCCTAATAAATCTCATTCCTATCAAGCCCCACATGTTCAAAGATAAATTAATTGGAAACAAGCCATCATTAACTCAGGTATGATACCTGCTATCGGCATCGAGACTCATCAGCGCATTTCACCTCTGATGAGTTTAATTGATGTGACAGCGTCGGAACGGCCTGAGGGCTCCCGTCGCGTGACACTGGCCAATGAATCATATAAGGCCTGTCCCTCGTAGCAAACTTACCTGTTTATTCAATGAATCTCTGTTTATGGTGCGGCGCGACAGATCATATTGTGATTATCATTCACTCAGTTCATTATCAAAGAAAATTAAGAGTTCAATTATAACAGGCTATTAGATTGATTTGTCCAGTCACACAATAAGCTACAGTAATGCTCTAAGTAATCGACTTCTTAACCACAGCAGAATTATGGGTAACTTTTCAGGATTTAGACGGAAATATGGCTTGTTGATGAATGGCAACAAGCCATATTTCCGACTAAATCCTGAAAAGTTACCCATAATTCTGCTGTGGTTATGGAGTCGATTAGTTAGGGCATTACTGTATATATTAATAGTACAAATTCATTCTGTCTACAATTAGGGTTTGAAATTGAAAAAAGTTATATTGAATGGAAAGACTAAATTTTTTATCAAGTTATTGGCAAGTAAGTGACTTTGCCCTATTAGATTATTGGGGACACTTGCATATATAAGAGAATGCACTGGCACAGGGTCTTTAATGCTGCACCAGCATAGCTCCCATCATGAAAAGGGTTAATAATTATATTAAAACGTATCTCTTACATATATCATGATATGCTAAAATTTGCTGAAAGCGACACTAAAATCAGAAACAATTCTTCATCCACCCTTTCTGGCACTTCTTGTAAATTAAACTTTATCATTGAACACTGTTCAGAAGTGGTTTTGCCTCTCGATAGATGATTGATCATAGCATTAATTTTAGGACAGTTTTAACTCGTAAACCATTATAAAAGGGCAAATGTGGTTACATCAGCAGATTCATCACTCATCAATACTAACGGCCACAGCAATAAAATAGAGTGGTTTACAAAAAGTAGATGCAGGAACGGAAATAAATTAAATTAAAATTATGCATCGCCGCCACAACAATTGACAAATAGGAGAATTGTCCATGAATTTCAAAAATTTTAATACGATAAGTTTTACTCAAATTATACAATTAAATTGAGGTATTTATTCCAATAAAACTGTTTAAATAATCGTAAAGAAGGTAGGTGAAAGCAAAATTCAAAACTCTGCCACAAAATATTTTCTTCACCGCTGTCATCACATGTGTCATATAATAACCTTTCCATGACTGAAGTTTCCTGAAATTTTTCAATACATTCTCTTATATATATGCAATTCTCACATAGGGAGCCTCGCATATATAAGAGAATACATTGGCCTAACATTATTTAACTTGACTTTGTAAACAAAGTGCTACATTCTCAAAACTCCCGTCACCTAAATTATGCAATGTGTCATCCGCCAATTTGGGGATATAGAGAAACTAAACTAAAAAAGAAATATAATCTATATGAAGAACTTTCTATAGAAAATGGATAATAATGAATCTTTGCAGACAAGATGAGGCCTAAACAGAATGAGGTCTCCAGAGGGTAAATTTAGTGATGCTAGCCCGCTACACTAAACTCAGGCTTGTTGCCTAATATGAAAATCTCTCGGCACGATTAATCTATTTGAGAATATTTGTGGTTTCTATGCGTCATTTATATTGTCGGCCAGTGAATCACCACCTGACTCATTTGTTTTAATATTTTGCATAAAACAAATGATCTTGGGGTCATAATTACATGAAAAAAATTCAGCTTCTGACCCCGGAGCATGAATAGATTAGTTGAGACCTGACCTCCATGAATTAATTGAATTAATGAGATAGCGACCTGTTGACATTTTCTTGCTCGTACTAGTATTTTGTGTTATTCAGAATGCAACTGACAATTAAGCCTGCAAATAGTGTGAGTGTCCTTTGCAGAATGAGGTCCCCAGAGGGTGAATTTAGTGAATTTAGTGGGCTAGCATCACCAAATTCACCCTCTGGAGACCTCATTCTGCTTACACCTCATCTTCTGGGAAGTATCTATAGTATCAAATTAACATTGTTTTTAGTTATGTTTTCCCATCTGGGAAGTTTCTATATCCCCTAATTTGCAGAAGGTAAAATGCATAATCGAGGTGCCCAATGGGTGATCATCACCAACTTCAACTGGGGAACTTCAATCTGATCCTAGATCTACCATAGTAGTTGAGGGCCTAAGCAGAATGAGGTCCCCAGAGGGTGAATTTGGTTATGCTAGCCCACTATACGGGATAGCGTCACTAAATTCACCCTCTGGGGACCTCATTCTGCAAATGACAGACACGCTATTTGCCGTCTGATACAGCCATCTTCTGCTCAGACTAATTATTGGAAATGGCACATATCGTTATATTTATAAAACCCCCATAAAAATGTAGTGAATGTTAAATGTGCTCTGGATTACATGCATCTAGTCATCCCTCCATCCATCCGTATGTCTATTCATGTACTTTGTCATCTTTCTGTTTGTTCGTACTTTCAGTTGTGGGTTCTTAGATATCAATGAAATTTGGTTCATCATCATGAGGACTTTGAAAGAAATGCCAAATAGTGATGTTCATATTTTCTATTTTAGAGTTATTCTTCTTTCTGTTTTTGGAATTGGAATTTTTGTCTGTTGGTGCAGATATCTCAGCTTTCTGGTTTTCTTTCATCCGAATTCTGGAAATGGAATTCTGGAAATGGTACATTGCGTTATCTGAACATGAAACTATTTAATAACTTCAGGCACTGCTTTCTCTTTTAATCATCAAAATTATGTTCAGTAATGCCCTAAATAATCGACTCCTTAAACACAGCAGAATTATGGGTAATTTTGCAGGATTTAGTCAGAAATATCGCTTGTTGCCATTCATCGGAAAGCTCTCGCTCATCGGAAAGCTCTCAGCTCTCAGTTTCCGACTAAATCCTGAAAAGTTACCCATAATTCTGCTGTGGTTAAGGAGTCGATTATTTAGGGCATTATGTAGTACCTTAACCCTTTACCCAACAGAAGGCCCCTGTGCCAATGCATTCTCTTATATATGCGAGTCGACCATAGGTCGCCTCGCATATATAAGAGAATGCATTGGCTTAACACATTAAAAATTATAAAATTGTTAAAGAATGTAAGAAAAAATGGTAAAAAGTGTTAAAAAAAGATTTTTTTTAGGCCAATGCATTCTCTTATATATGCGAGGCGACCTATGGTCGACTCGCATATATAAGAGAATGCATTGGCACAGGGCATAACTGTAACTATCACAATGTGGTCAAGGAGCCGGTTCCAATGATATCCATATTTGTATGGTTTTATTGAGACAGACCCAAGATATTTTAGGCTGTTGAAGCTTTATTTGGCCGGTTTGTTGGGTAAAGGGTTAAACAGTGAAGACAACTCTATATTTTCTTCCCATGGTCTATAGTTTTGCTATTTTTATGTGACCACTGCCTAAACAAATTGATCCGGCACAAACAAAACGATCTCATATTTATAAAAAACAAAACACGTATTTTCAGCGCTATATAGACAATTTGTTTGTAAATCTTCCTATTTACGTATATTTGTTTGTAAATCTTCCTATGTACGTATATTTTGAGATACCTCTTACCAAATTGTGTAAACTAATTTTTTTTTCTCCAATGAGCCATATGACTATTAACCCTTTCAGTGCCAGGGGCCGATCTCATCGGCCCTAATTTACGGTCTGTAAAATCAGCCCTAAAAAAAATGAAAAAATTAAAAAAAAAATTATTTTTTTTGGTTGAATTTTTTTAGGGTATACTTAAGCATGCTATAGCGAATTTAAAAACAAACTGGATAAAACCTTATGGGCATGTTATAACTCAAAACTATCACCAAGTATTCATTGTAATAATTTTGATGCCCATGAAAAACGTAAGATTCTCTGGTACTAAACCTACAAAATAAGTCTGTTAAAGAATATAAGAAAAAATTATTAAAATTGTAAAAAATTGTAAAAAATAATAACAAATGATGAAAAATTGTTAGGCCAATGCATTCTCTTATATATGCGAGGCGACCTATGGTCGACTCGCATATATAAGAGAATGCATTGGCACAGGGTATATGGGTTGATACAAAAATCGGACCTGGCACTCAAAGGGTTAATATGAAATATAAATGAATCAGACAGTATATACAGTTTATACAATAGGGGTATGAATATAAGTTAATATCTGTATATTTCTAGGACATATGGCCGATTTACCAGTTAGTTCTCGAGTATACTATGGCAGCTGAGATTGAGGATGTTGTCACTGAGAAAATTCTTGAGGTAAGAACATATCCATTACTCAGAAATATCAACTTTTTTTTAGACACAATCCAGCACATTATATCTGGTTTCTCCCATGAAAGTATATATAATCTTGATTATTCGGATAATTTGTTTAATAAATTCATTCAGTATTTTGCTATTTGTCCCCCGAAAAATTTATTTGCAGGGGACAATAGAAATGATCTCTGTCCCACATGCATCTGTCCCACATGCATCCGTCCCACATTATGGGTACCTTCATTGTGTAGTCAACTCCTCCTAAAGTTTCAAATGTAGAAAATTAAAACTTATAGAATATATTGGTACCCATATATTACTCATGTGCAACATGTATATGGGCGACAGAAAAAAAAAATTTCAACAAGTTAATCCCCTTACTTTATTTAGAAAAATATGGACTATTTTGAGTTTGGTTATCTTCATTGTGTAATAAACTCCTCTACAGTTTCAAATGTAGAGAAATTAACTTTAGGATATTGTTACCCATATGTCTCTATTGTGTACCATGTATCTGGACGACAGAATGTTTTTTTTTTACAAGGTTATTCCCCTTTCTTGACTCAGAAACTTATTACCATTCTAATTTCCAATTTTGGAATGATTTTTACCAAAGTTCGATTTCCGGGGACGTGTTGTCGGCGACCTTTTATTTCAGATTAAAAATTAGAATTAACCTCTTTGCTGCTAAATGATGTTATGATGTAATGTTCTGGACTTTTGACGTTATTGCCATTTTCCAGTGGAAAAATACAACAGGAATATCACAAGATCCATAAAACTGTCTCTGTTGAAAGACTATTATCATTCACAATCGTGGAACATCATACACTGAAACATCGAGATACAGTTATTCCCATTCACCAATCTCTGAGTTCAATTTACGAATAATGGCCTTCTGCTATTATGCTGAAGTAGGTCCTTAGGTACTGCGGACCATATAGCACATGACTTGTACTTTTACATCCGTAATAGTTACAGTTGTCGTAGCAGAGAAGAGGTTAATATGATGTTTACCTCTTTTATTTAGACTGCTATCTGTGGGTTAGAGGCCATATCTAAACCGGCTAAAACATTCTATCTGCAGTGGAAATTCTTGTCTTGCGGAATAGTTACTGCTAGAGAAATCTACAGAAGGTATATATTCACTATATAAAATCAATTGAGGGAATTTGTCACTTGTTAGAGATGCTCGATCACTTCCTGGCACCACTCAAGCCTGAGTTTAGTGTGCCTGACATTTGTAGAATGAGGTCCCCAGAGGGTAGATTTAGTGATGCTATCCCACATAGCAGGCTAGTATCATCTTATTCACCCTCTAGGGACCTCATTCTGCATGGCCTCATATGCTATGGGAGACATAGACTCAGATTAAAGTTCCCAAATGGTGAATATTGTGATGCACACCCATTGGGAACCTCGATTATGCAATGTGTCGTCTGCCAATTTGGGGATATAGAGAAATTAAACTAAAAAAGAAATAGAATCTATGTGAAAAAGTTTCTATAGATATTTGATAATAAAGAAACTTTCCAGAGAAGATGAGGCCTAAGCTGAATGAGGTCCCCAAAGGGAGAATTTAGTGATGCTAGCCCACTATGAGGCTTGGCACCACTCTACAACAACAACAATATTTCTAGGAAACTCGTTTTAGGGCACCTTAGCACTGCTGTTCCCAAACAAACACATGAGAAATATCCAGTGTTAGAAATATTTCACATGAAAGTTTTTTAAAAGATAAATTTTCAATAAAATGAAGTAATGTTCTAAAAATAGTCACATAAACTGTCCTGGTTCATAGAAAATAATTCATAGAAAAATTCATATCCTTGTGACAGAAGCTCGAGTTGACTGGTTTTCCTGACTCATAGTTATTAGTTGACACCCCCCCCCCCCCCCCCCGCACCACTACCCCAAATCTATACAAACAGTTCAGGGGAAGAGATACACTATCATTAAGATAGCTTTCATGTCCATAATAATGGCATATCATGCAAGGTTTACATGGAGTCTGTCTTTATTTTTTTTATTTTTTTTTTATTGGTGAAGTAGATATAACAACAAAAACATGAGACAGACATACACACAAGCATTAGATTAAAGATACATTGATACATATTATATTCTTGCACTCACTTTTGCACGCTCCCAAGTCTGTCTTTATTATCAATAGCACCCTAAGTTACTTTCATGATGCAATGTCCTCATATTGATCAGTGTGTTTTATTCCTAGTCGGGGAATCCATCAGAAGTCATCTCCGGCTCAGCATATAGCAGCCCTCTCTTCATCGAGAATCCCTTCACAGTCATCTCAGGCTCAGCATATTATACATAATCGCATATAGCAGCTCTCTCTTCATCGAGAATCCCTTCACAGTCATCTCAGGCTCAGCATATTATACATAATCGCATATATTACTCCTTTGTTGTTTCATATAGTGATCCAATTATATTCCATATCCCAGCAGACCAATACCTTTAATTGTATTTTTTTCTGTTGTCTGAATATACATCTAGCTTAGAAAATTAGAATGTGTTGTGAGAACATAGTAAAAATGTTGATAATCTTGTTTCACGTTGACTTAACACATTCGCTGCCACTACGAGTTAACTCGTAGTAAACGATTCCATGGGGACTGCTACTACGAGTTAACTTGTAGTAATGTTCATACCACATAAATAATAACACAATCCGCAAGCAATGTTGGTGTATGCGCCAATACATGCCCAACGATCCCATTGATCGATTTTATATGTATAATTACGATGGCTTGAGATACAACGATTCCCACAGCGTGAACAGGGGGTGGGGTCCAGATAGCAATCTTGGTAGGATACTCCAATTCACCAGGACCTCTTCTGTACGTCCCTGAACCATGAGATGCATGTGCAACTAGACCATTCCCGGACACATTGTGTATATATATAAAGGAATTGTCGATCAAATCCGGGTCAAATGAAAGATAAAACGTGTTATAAAGCTCCTACGAGATAACTCGTAGTCGGCACCTGGGATGAAACTCACCAGTGGTCATAGCTGGTGCCAGCTACGAGTTATCTTGTAGGTAAATACATATTATGTTTTTGACGTCTTATTCGACGTAGTCTGTACCAATTATCATATATAAATTAATTTACCATGTCTTACATACGATATGCTTGTACATGTATAGCACTCTTCGTCATCTAAGACACTGACAACGTAATTGTAGTTACCTACGAGATAACTCGTAGCTGGCACCAGGGATGAAACGTTAATAAATTCCGTCCCAGGTGCCGACTACGAGTTATCTCGTAGTAGTATTATAACATGTTTCAGCATCATATGACCCGATATTGGTCGAACCATTACTCATACATACGTAAAATATCATCTACTATCGGCAAAACATCAAATCCCATGTCGGCATATGGGATGGAATTACCCATTGGTTTTCGGCAGTGAACGTGTTAAACAAAATCGGATTAACATTTGAGACTTCTTTTGCTAAGAGCCTTTCTGTATTTTCCACAACCCAAAACCAATATAAAGACAGATATTTTCTTTTAATTTTTATACTCCCGTGATGAAAGGAAAATGTCATTTGTTGAACTTATTATCTGAACATTCCCTAAGGGAACTACTCATCAATGAGTATTTAGAATAGAAATGGTTAAACTTATTATTTGAACATGTCTTAAGGGAACTACTCATCAATGAGTCTTTAGTATAGATATGGTTAACATAAAATAAGGAGAACGCTCAATTATTTTGCCCAAAACTATATTTCCTGGGAAGTGCATTCCTTGTAATAAGTATTGCAGCCTGTTGGATGAAAACACAGTAACCCTTTGGCCTATTGTAGGATATATCCTACAAACAACTTTATTAACCCTTTACCCAACAAAGCGGCCAAAAAACGCCCAAATAAAGCTTCAACAGCCTAAAATATCTTCGGTCTGCTTCAATAACACCATACAAATATGGATATCATTGGAACCGGTTCATTGACCACATTGTGATGGTTACAGTTATGCCCTGTGCCAATGCATTCTCTTATATATGCGAGTCGACCATAGGTCGCCTCGCATATATAAGAGAATGCATTGGCCTAAAAAAATTCTTTTTTAATTTTTTTTCTTACATTCTTTAACAATTTTATAATTTTTTCTTACATTTTTTATAATATTTTTCTACATTCTTTGACAATTTTATCATTTTTAATATGTGTTAGGCCAATGCATTCTCTTATATATGCGAGGCGACCTATGGTCGACTCGCATATATAAGAGAATGCATTGGCACAGGGCCGTTCTGTTGGGTAAAGGGTTAAAAGCACAAATTAATCTAATTAATAACAATAATATCCATCCGCATGATATCTATGTATCTATGTATCTATGAAAAGTTCCAATTTATCCTATTTATGAGACGATTTTTGGAAGTTATTTACACAGTAAATAAATAAATGTCGTTCACCCGCTAAAGGGTTAAGCTTATTGGAGAACCTGCATGTACATGATAAGTGAAACGTACATACAATAGTGGAGTCGACCACATAGACGATCGACCTGTGTGATTCACATACACTAAGAATGATGTAGTCGGTGTTTGTGACACAAGCTATTCTACTATTCCACTAAGATTGACCAATCGAGTGATTGACAATATAAGCCAGATATAATTGAGTGTATCACTGTTTCATCTTACCGTTCCGCCGTATTACCCATTGTATTGCTAAGATCGATCTGTCCCATTATCTTGCCCAGCCCAGCTTATTCCAACCATGTCCCGTCATTGATATCTGTCCAGACTGGTTATGTTTATTCATCGTAAACCATACTCTGAGAAGCCTAGGTTAACTCGGTCTACAATGGACCAGTCTAGAGGGTGACTTGGGAGAGAACCAGTCTAGAGGGTGACTTGGGAGACAACTTCTCCCTTAAATGTGCCACTTCTCCCTATTTTTGTTCCATGGATAAGTGAATCTCTCATATACCATTATGTATATGTCACAACAGCATATTTAAAGTATATTTACTTATTATTATGGTGTTCTTACACACTGTAATGGTTTTATTAACCCTTTGAGTGCCAGAGGCCGATCTCATCGGCCCTAAACCTACAAAATAAGTCTGTTAAAGAATATAAGTATAAATTATTAAAATTGTAAAAATGTTTAAAAAATAAATAAATAAAAAAAATTGTTAGGCCAATGCATTCTCTTATATATGCGAGGCGACCTATGGTCGACTCGCATATATAAGAGAATGCATTGGCACAGGGTATATGGGTTGATACAAAAATCGACCTGGCACTCAAAGGGTTAATGGGCTCTAGTGTTCCATGATACTTATTGTATCATAGAATGGTGAGGTTGGGGGGTAAATTGAACTTCAATCATTGTTATTTCTCCCTGACAACAGTCCATTTCTCCCTAACAAAAACAGGGAGAAGTGACTTCTCCCAATTTGAAACCTCTAGGCTGGTCCCTGCCATCTATAGCAGTTGGAGGCTTCGATCATGTTATACGGTAGCAGAGATGAAACTCCAAGTCATTCCACTCCACCATGGACTATGACAAGATGAGGTTAACTCTGTCTGTAGCAGTTGGAGGAGTCGGGTCATGATGAAACTCCCAAGTCATTTCTCTTAACCCTTTACCCAACAGAATGGCCCTGTACCATAATATATAAGAGAATGCATTGGCTTAACACATTAAAAATTATAAAATTGTTAAAGAATGTAAGAAAAAATGGTAAAAAGTGTTAAAAAAAGATTTTTTTTAGGCCAATGCATTCTCTTATATATGCGAGGCGACCTATGGTCGACTCGCATATATAAGAGAATGCATTGGCACAGGGCATAACTGTAACCATCACAATGTGGTCAATGAGCCGGTTCCAATGATATCCATATTTGTATGGTTTTATTGAGACAGACCGAAGATATTTTAGGCTGTTGAAGCTTTATTTGGCCGGTTTTGGCCGGTTTGTTGGGTAAAGGGTTAAGGCTGCAATACTTAACCATTTCATGACGGGAGCTGCGCTGGTGCAGCATTAGTGGTCCTGTGACAGTGTATTCTCTTATATGTATATGAGTTTCCCCCGTAGGTAGCCTCGCATATATAAGAGAATGCACTGGCTTACAATATCAATCTGTATGTCTGTCGGAGGAATAACATTGTACAAGCTTTTATTCCTACATTTTTCAGTCAATATTTGTAAAACTTAGCAAGGATATTTAGTACCATGGGAACCTGTGCATATGTGATTGTGAGATCCATCCAACATTTTTGTGTGGTGTTTAACACTTTACCCAACAAACCGGCCAAAACCGGCCAAATAAAGCTTCAACAGCCTAAACTATCTTTGGTCTGTCTCAATAGAACCATACAAATATGGATATCATTGGAACCGGCTCCTTGACCACATTGTGATAGTTACAGTTATGCCCTGTGCCAATGCATTCTCTTATATATGCGAGTCGACCATAGGTCGCCTCGCATATATAAGAGAATGCATTGGCCTTTGCATTGCACTTTTTACCATTTTTAGCTCAACTTTACTTTGTAAAGTTTGAGCTATTGCCATGGCTTTGTCGTCCGTCGTCCGTGTGTACGTGTGTGCGTGTGTACGTGTGTACGTAAGGCGTCAACAATGCAGTCTACAGGTCGTACCTTTGGTCGGATCATTATGAAATTTGTCATAGCTGTTGACATCAACATTTAGACCAGAATGATTAATTTTGGGGTCATTCGGTAAAAAAACATGGCCGCCAGTGGCCATCTTGCATTTCAAAATTCAATCCATTAGCACGGGCTACAGGGCGTACTGTTTGTCTGATCGTCATGAAATTTGTCATGGATGTTAATATTGACATGTAGATGGGAACGAGTAATTTTGGGGTCATTCGGCCCAAAAACATGGCCGCCAGCAGCCATCTTGGATTTTACTCTTTGTATGACTAAATTCTTTAGCACGGGCTACAGGTCGTACTTTTAGTCTGATCATCATAAAATTTGTCAAGAATGTTAATAATGACATGTAGATGGGAACGAGTCATTTTGGGGTCATTCGGCCAAAAAACATGGCCGCCAGCAGGCATCTTTGATTTCACTCTTTGTATGACTAAATCCTTTAGCACGGGCTACAGGTCGTACCTTTAGTCCGATCATCATAAAATTTGTCATGGCTGTTGAAATTGGAATGTAGATGGGAACGAATCATTTTGGGGTCATTCGGACAAAAAACATGGCCGCCAGCGGCCATCTTGGATTTCAAAATTCTATCCATTAGCACGGGCCACAGGTCGTACTGTTCGTCTGATCATCATGAAATTTGTCATGGATGTTAATATTGACATGTAGATGGGAACGAGTAATTTTGGGGTCATTCGGCCAAAAAACATGGCGGCCAGCAGCCTTCTTGGATTTTACTCTTTGTATGACTAAATTCTTTAGCACGGGCTACAGGTCGTACCTTTAGTCTGATCATCATCAAATTTGTCATGGATGTTAATATTGACATGTAGATGGGAACGAGTAATTTTGGGGTCATTCGGCCCAAAAACATGGCCGCCAGCAGCCATCTTGGATTTTACTCTTTGTATGACTAAATCCTTTAGCACGGGCTACAGGTCCTACTTTTAGTCTGATCATCATAAAATTTGTCAAGAATGTTAATAATGACATGTAGATGGGAACGAGTCATTTTGGGGTCAATCGGCCAAAAAACATAGCCGCCAGCAGCCATCTTGGATTTTACTCTTTGTATGACTAAATCCTTTAGCACGGGCTACAGGCCGTACCTTTAGTCTGATCATCATAAAATTTGTCATGGCTGTTGAAATTGGAATGTAGATGGGAACGAGTAATTTTGGGGTCATTCGGCCAATAAACATGGCCGCCAGTGGCCATCTTGGATTTCAAAATTTAATCCATTAGCACGGGCCACAGGTCGTACTGTTCGTCTGATCATCATAAAATTTGTCATGGATGTTAACAATGACATGTAGATGTGAACGAGTAATTTTGGGGTCATTCGGCCAAAAAACATGGTCGCCAGCAGCCATCTTGGATTTTACTCTTTGTATGACTAAATCCTTTAGCACGGGCTACAGGTTGTACCTTTAGTCTGATCATCATAAAATTTGTCGTGAATGTTAATAATGACATGTAGATGGGAACGAGTCATTTTGGGGTCATTCGGCAGAAAAACATGGCCGCCAGCAGCCATCTTTGATTTTACTCTTTGTATGACTAAATCCTTTAGCACGGGCTACAGGTCGTACCTTTAGTCTGATCATCATAAAATTTGTCATGGCTGTTGAAATTGGAATGTAAATGGGAACGAGTAATTTTGGGGTCATTCGGCAGAAAAACATGGCCGCCAGCAGCCATCTTTGATTTTACTCTTTGTATGTCTAAATCCTTTAGCACGGGCTACAGGTCGTACATTTAGTCTGATCATCATAAAATTTGTCATGGCTGTTGAAATTGGAATGTAGATGGGAACGAGTCATTTTGGGGTCATTCGGCCAATAAACATGGCCGCCAGTGGCCATCTTGGATTTCAAAATTTAATCCATTAGCATGGGCCACAGGTCGTACTGTTCGTCTGATCATCATAAAATTTGTCATGGATGTTAACAATGACATGTAGATGTGAACGAGTAATTTTGGGGTCATTCGGCCAAAAAACATGGTCGCCAGCAGCCATCTTGGATTTTACTCTTTGTATGACTAAATCCTTTAGCACGGGCTACAGGTTGTACCTTTAGTCTGATCATCATAAAATTTGTCGTGAATGTTAATAATGACATGTAGATGGGAACGAGTCATTTTGGGGTCATTCGGCAGAAAAACATGGCCGCCAGCAGCCATCTTTGATTTTACTCTTTGTATGTCTAAATCCTTTAGCACGGGCTACAGGTCGTACCTTTAGTCTGATCATCATAAAATTTGTCATGGCTGTTGAAATTGGAATGTAAATGGGAACGAGTAATTTTGGGGTCATTCGGACAAAAAACATGGCCGCCAGTGGCCATCTTGGATTTCAAAATTTAATCCATTAGCATGGGCCACAGGTCGTACTGTTCGTCTGATCATCATGAAATTTGTCATGGTTGTTAATATTGGATTTTACTCTTTGTATGACTAAATTCTTTAGCATGGGCTATAGGTCGTACCTTTAGTCTGATCGTCATAAAATTTGTCATAGATGTTAATAATGACATGTAGATGGGAACGAGTCATTTTGGTGTCATTCGGCCAAAAAACATGGCCGCCAGCAGCCATCTTGGATTTTACTCTTTGTATGACTAAATTCTTTAGCATAGGCTACAGGTCGTACCTTTAGTCTGATCGTCATAAAATTTGTCATGGATGTTAACGATGACATGTAGATGGGAACGATTCATTTTGGGGTCATTCGGCCGAAAACATGGCCGCCAGCAGCCATCTTGGATTTTACTTTTCTCTTCATGTCTATAAACTAGTATTAGACATTCAACTTTCCACATTCCTAATCGCTCCATTGACTGTAATACATTAAATTATTCCCTTTCCAAGTTGAGCTACAGTGTCATTGACACTTTCATTTCTTACATTCTTTAACAATTTTATAATTTTTAATGTGTTAAGCCAATGCATTCTCTTATATATGCGAGGCGACCTATGGTCGACTCGCATATATAAGAGAATGCATTGGCACAGGGACCTTCTGTTGGGTAAAGGGTTAATATCCTTCCTTTTCAATTTAGAGAAAATTTTCTCAAGATCCATAATATTTTCCAAGCTTGTACTCATACATTTTTAAGTCAATTTTTTTAAAACTTGGAACAGATATTTAGCACCATGAGTTCTAACTTCCATCCAACTTTTTTGTGGAGTTAACCCCCTTTTTCACAACATGCATAATTTTGTCCGAGATTATATTCCTTTGCTGAAGACTGGGTGTCATGGTGGGGTATCAAGACTGGGTGTCATGGTGGGGTATCAAGACTGGGTGTCATGGTGGGGTATCAAGACTGGGTGTCATGGTGGGGTATCAAGACTGGGTGTCATGGTGGGGTATCAAGACTGGGTGTCATGGTGGGGTATCAAGACTGGGTGTCATGGTGGGGTATCAAGACTGGGTGTCATGGTGGGGTATCAAGACTGGGTGTCAAGGTGGGGTATCAAGACTGGGTGTCATGGTGGGGTATCAAGACTGGGTGTCATGGTGGGGTATCAAGACTGGGTGTCATGGTGGGGTATCAAGACTGGATGTCATGGTGGGGTATCAAGACTGGATGTCATGGTGGGGTATCAAGACTGGATGTCATGGTGGGGTATCAAGACTGGATGTCATGGTGGGGTATCAAGACTGGGTGTCATGGTGGGGTATCAGGACTGGGTGTCATGGTGGGGTATCAGGACTGGGTGTCATGTTGGGGTATCAGGACTGGGTGTCATGGTGGGGTATCAAGTCTGAGTTTAGTGTGCCTGTTATTTGTAGAATGAGGTCCCCAGAGGGTGAATTTAGTGACACTATCCCGCACAGCAGGCTAGCATCACCAAATTTACCCTCTGGGGACCTCATTCTGCTTAGGCCTCATTTGTTATGGGAGAAATTGACTCACAGATTGAAGTTCCCAAATGGTGAATATTGTGATGTGAACCCACCCATTGGGAACCTCGATTATGCAATGTGTCGTCTGCCATTTTGGGGATATAGAGAAACTAAACTAAAAAAGAAATAGAATCTATGTGAAGAAGTTTCTATAGAAATTTGATAAGAAAGAAACTTTCAAGAAAAGATGAGGCCTCAGCAGAATGAGTTCCCCAGATGGTGAATTTAGTGATGCTAGCCCATTATGCGGGATAGCGTAACTAAATGACAGGCACACTAAACTCAGGCTTGTGGGGTATGCTTTAGTCTTAACCCTTTACCCAACAGAATGGCCCTGTGCCAATGCATTCTCTTATATATGCGAGTCGACCATAGGTCGCCTCGCATATATAAGAGAATGCATTGGCTTAACACATTAAAAATTATAAAATTGTTAAAGAATGTAAGAAAAAATGGTAAAAAAGTGTTAAAAATATATTGTTTTAGGCCAATGCATTCTCTTATATATGCGAGGCGACCTATGGTCGACTCACATATATAAGAGAATGCATTGGCACAGGGCATAACTGTAACTATCAAAATGTGGTCAAGGAGCCGGTTCCAATGATATCCATATTTGTATGGTTCTATTGAGACAGACCGAAGATATTTTAGGCTGTTGAAGCTTTATTTGGCCGGTTTTGGCCGGTTTGTTGTTAAAGGGTTAATGGGACAGCCCATCTCTAGTACATTTTTCTTTTTCCGGGTAAACGGAAAATTGACTCTGGAATTGTTTAGTAATTTGGTGTCAAATCGTATGGTGGATCGTTAATGTCCTTATTAGTCACACAATAAAAATGTTCCATGTTAGGTCACTGTGATGTTAACATGCGATCATGCCGACTATGTCAGATAATAATTTGTTAGTTGCGTGATCGTCTTTGATGAATGTGGAGGAGTAGCAGGCTATAAATGAATCCATGAATAATATATGAAGTAACTGGTGATCATTCTGAGCCTCGTCAATTAGTCATCAATGTTTGAAGGTAGTCCAGAGTTTCTATTAATCTGTTATAGAAAATCATCTCCAAACGGAACACCCTTCGGATTAACCATTTTGTTCGGTTTAGAGATGTGTTTGGTTAATAGAAAATCGTGTCATCTCGAAACATGAAGCTGCCATTACAAGGTCGAGTGAACTGCATGCAAATGAATTTATGTAAGTTTGATAAACAACAAAATGCCACAATATTACAAATATTTACAAATATTTACAAATAAATTAAAAGATCTACATAAAAGATGTATATAAATTATCTTAAAGTTTTTAATTATGTTGCTGATAAATGATTTACCCGATTCTATGTTTTATCAATGAGCTCTTGCTATAACAGCTTTTTCATTGCTGAAGATTGTAGATCATTTTACAAACATCTATTTTCTTTTGGGATTCAATGCTTTGTGAGAAGTCTGTGTGATGGTTCAATCATTCTAAATCTGGATAAAAATGTTCTGGTGACAGAGTTACCACTAGGTATATATAATGAGACCCAGTTTTATGTTGATGTTTCTTGTGAAAACTCCGTCCAACTATAGTTTATTAATTAACCCTTTCAGAGCCAAGTCCGATTTTTGTATCAACCCATATTTCCTTGATCATTTTTCAAATTTATTGATTATAATAATGTGATAGATTGATGGAAAGGAGCTCTTTCCATCAATATATCACATTATTATAATCAATAAATTTGAAAAATGATCAAGGAAATATGGTTTGATACATACATGTATTAACAAAATTGTTCTACCACCCTTATCACCCATGTTTATCTCACAGTCAACACTAAATAACCGAACACAAATCAAATATCATAATTATATTCTAATTAATACTGCATGTGCCGATCATACAGAGGTGTCTTACTAAACCATATGAGGCCAGATTTAGGAGCTAATTATGTAAAGTATTTTAAGACTTTCCTGAAATGAAAGGAACTGATTGACTAATATTTTTCAACTTTCTTCATGAATTAAAAAGTGACTTTTCACAAATAAAATGTTTTTTGCTTAGGAATTTTATATTTTATTACTTGGTTTCCCTACCCAAAATAAAGCTGTTTATCACTAAAAATTCAATTATAGTTTTCGTTTTTTTTCCATTTCCGTCAATGGGATTATTAATCCAAACATAAAAAAAATGAGAAAAAAGTATAAGTTTACATAAAATATACAACAACAACGATTTAACAGCGAAGCCTCCCAGCGATGTTTATAGTATTGAATGTAGTATTGAATAGTATTAGCATGGGCAAATATATTTTTTAACTTGGACGTTTCTTTAAAAAATGATACAGATAGATGAAAATATATTACCAATATCAGCATCCGGCATGTTAAGCGCTAACATATGCCAGATGCTGATATTGGTAATATATTTTCATCTATCTGTATCATTCTTTAAAGAAACGTCCAAATTAAAAAATATATTTGCCCATGCTTGTTATAGATGAGGAGATTATTATACAGCAAATATTTTATTTCTCCCGACCCTATTCTTTGACAGATTGTATTTTTATCTTATTTTCCTCCCACCTCCCCTACCTTTAAAGCCAAAGAAATATGTAAACCAAGTAATAAAAAATAAAATTTTTGCATTTAGAAAGTTTGGCAAACTGCAGTGCTAATCCTGGTGGTGGTGTACTCGAGTAATCAAAGCCCCAGCTCCGCGACTTAACCCTTTGAGTGCCAGGGGCCGATCTCATCGGCCCTAAACCTACAAAATAAGTCTGTTAAAGAATATAAGAATAAATTATTAAAATTGTAAAAAAAAAAAAAAAAACATTGTTAGGCCAATGCATTCTCTTATATATGCGAGGCGACCTATGGTCGACTCGCATATATAAGAGAATGCATTGGCACAGGGTATATGGGTTGATACAAACATCGACCTGGCACTCAAAGGGTTAATCAAACATGTTCTTCTGGCTCTGCTAATATTTGATGACTTGAAGGGGATTTATAGGAAATAAATCTCGGCATAGCGAAAGATGATGAAGCCTTGTTTTCCCGGAAAAGAAACGTGGAATTTCGTGAAGAGATTAATCATAGCATGCATTATGTAATCACAGGCATCGTGGAGTATTGCTGACAAAATGATGAGTGTGTGTGTGATCGTTATTGATGTGGGGAATCCATCGATTTGTCATCTTCTCAAGATTTGTCTATAAACTTCCCTCTCACTTTGATCTCGTGGGCTGAGCTTGTGGAATCGTGGTCAGGTGTTCAGGAATTTGGCTCAGTCTGAGAAGATTAGTTCATATTGATGAACCTAAAAAACTCCAGGAAGATTGATCGACCATCGATTTTACGCAGAATAAGCCTATTTTGTTGAAAATTAATCCAAAGATGAAAGATTGGTATTTGATGTTTCGTGATGATATACTGTGGCAGCTAATTCCCCTGTCGATTCACATTGTCAGGTATTCAAGCCTTCATTATGCCTTCATTTTAAAATGATTGATGAGTATAAAAAATGAAAAAAAGAATGTAAGAAATAATGATAAAAAAAATGATAAAAATTGATTAAGAATGTAAGAAATAATGATAAAAAATTACAAAAATTATTAAAGAATGTAAGAAAAAATTTATAAAAATTTATTAAAAATGTCAGAAAAAAATGATACAAAATGATAAAATTGTTAAAGAACGTAAGAAAAATTTATAAAAAAAATGATAAAACATTGTAAACTAATGCATCCTCTTATATATGTGAGGCGACCTATGGTCGACTCGCATATATAAGAGAATGCATTGGCACAGGGTATATCTATTCAACCTCAGATTCTCCAATTTATCAGGCGACACTTTCTCAATTGATGGAGTATATTACTGGTCTAAAAAGTATCCCAAAACTACCTTATAATTATTAGAAGCCCAGTATTATTAAATGCGGGCTGGAGCACTTCACTTCCTTGCACTTTTAAAAGAAATTTTCACTACATACTAGACATTATTTTTTACAATTGAATAAAGATGAGATTAAGTTATAAGATAAGTTTGTGAATTATAGGGTTACTAGGGGATTGCCCGTCACAAATGATGGGTGACAAATATGACATGGAGGAAAAGATTGTTACTGGTGCACAGCTGATAACGATATAAAGAAAGCTGGCAAATGGTGCGCGGAGTTTGTCTGGAATTGGCTTTCGAGTTTTGTAATGAATGACAGACGATTGATAGGTCAATGTGTTACGCTGCTGAAAAAACATTCGTCTTCAGAGAAATGCATTATATCAGTGAAATATCAACTTTATAATTTTTGGGAAATGCATTATATCTCCGACCATCTTGTACCAATTGCCCTGAAATTTTTCGTGTCGTATTATACGATGTGTCACAAGACATGGGCGCAATCGGACATGAGAGTTATATATTTTTAGATGCGTGCAAATCGGGACAGTGTTACAGACAAACACTTGTATTTTATACAGGTAGATAACTGCGTAAACTTTAATTGAAACATGAGCTATTTCTTAATTATCACTCTTGTATGCTGGGTATTTCATAAACATACATATTTTGATAATTATTACAAAATAATCTAACATAGCTTTCATACTCTATACTCAACCATTTCTTTCAGAATGAAAAAATGTCAGTATAAAATTAAAAAATTAAATGTCTTCTATTTATTTGATGAAAAATTTATATGAGTATTAAAATATCCTATACATGTTTAGCATGAATCCAACTGATGGCCTGATATTACTGATTGCACCAGAAATCTAAATATTTCAGGTACATATTTTCTTGACTCAGGTTTAGACTTGGTATACATCTTTTAGTCTCTATTCGTACTCCATCATGCCTCATCTTAATAAATGTGAGCTTATCGTAACTGTCACGCCTAGCTTCTCATTAACCTAACACTGACGATACTGTACACAAGTCGGCCAGGTGTCCCCAGTTAATCTCTGTATAGTGACCACTTGATTCTGTCAGTGGGGATTAATCAAACTTTAATTTTGGTGGCAGATGCCATGCTGGATGGATGTATGACATAAGTATCATCCCAAAAATGTCCGCTTAACATGACAGTCAAATTAATATTCATGCTTTGCAACTTGGCGAGGATGTTGAACTTGTCATTTTGGATGGCTGAAGTTAATTGAAATGTGTTTTTATATGAAATTCTCATTATTTCACTTCTTTACAAAGTTACAGTTGAAATAAATTAAGTTATATAGAGCTCCTGCTTTTGTCCCTGAAATATTTTTTTGGGGACTTTAGAAATATGAAAAATGTCCCTCCATCCATGTGTTGGGGCGTAGTTTGTTTGTCCATCCAAAATATTTGTTCAGAATATTATGAAACTTGGTATGTGGCCTCTGTCACGTTCAAATTTCTGTCCAGTCCAACCATTTCTGATGGAGTTATGCCCCTTTTCGACTTAGAATTTTCTGATTATTTTGTTGTCCGTATGTATCGTATAAACTCGAATTATTGTTATCCTATACCTTTCAAATTTAGTATGTGGATTAATCACATGAATTTACAGGTCAAGTTTGAATTTGAGTTCAGTCTGCCTATTTTCACTGGAGTTATTTCCCTTGTTTACTTAGAATTTGCCAATTATTTCGGTTTCCGGAGTTTTGGCTATTAGATTGTTTTAAAATTTTGTATATGGATTTCTTACATGAATATACAGATCATTTTCGAATTTGGGTTCGTACATGCATTTTTAACGGAGTTATGACCCTTGTTGACTTAGAATTTTACTATTTTTTTTTTCTCCAGATAATAACTTCATGGACATATATGTAGAATTTACTGATTATTATGGTGTCTGATCACATGAAACTAGGTGTGATAACAACATGGACAGTTTGAAGTAAAGGTTTATTCAATGATTGTTCCAGCATAAAAAAATTTCATTTCTAAAAAAGGCACCTTTTTCGGGGGACATGTCGCTTAACGGTCTTTTATTTATATTACTGTAGATATTATTAAAATTGAAAAGAAAGAGGAAGCTCTGTCTGCCGTCTGTATGTCCGGGCATATACCTCAACTATAGGTTATCAGATCTATAGCTCTGTCTGCCGTCCATACATAAGGGCTTATATCTCAACCATAGGTTATCAGATCTATAGGTCTGTCTGCTGTCTGTATGTCCGGGCATATACCTCAACCATAGGTTATCAGATCTATAGCTCTGTCTGCCGTCCATACATAAGGGCTTATATCTCAACCATAGGTTATCAGATTTGAAGCTCTGTCTGCCGTCTGTACATCCCGACATATGTCTCAGCCATAGGCTATCAGATCTGAATAAAATTTGGTTCGGAGGTTTGCCATCATGGTTGCTTTCAAAAGAGGGACAAATGACATTTCTATTCTAGAGTTATTTTGTTATTTTTTGTTTATTTTCAGATTTGTTCTGATGAAGCCAGTTTCCTTGGATTTCTTTAACTTGTACATCACCATGGAAAAATGCCAGGTTTGTATTTATTTAAATTTCCAGCAGCAAAGTTTGCCCAGAACCTCTTAAGTCTGGGCAATCCAATTCTGTTAAGTAAAAATACCTTCACTTGGTATTTACGTAGAAGTTAAATTAACTCATTACATAGTTTATCCTCCATCAATAACGCTGTGAAATTAATTTATTATAAGCTCAACAATAGATTATAGAAGAAATCGCTAAGAGATAATTATCGTAATCCACCGCTAACAGTGAAGATATAGAAAATTACACCGTCATTGTAGCTTTGACGTTACGGACGTCTATGATGTAACCAAATTTCGTGAATAACTATCATCGAATTGTAAAATGTTAACCATATAGAGTAGCATTTGTGTAATTCAATTATGAAGTATTAGATTTTAATGTGACCCGGTTATAGTAGGTATTATTTAATTGATGGCCGTGCATGGGAATATAATTTCATTGCGGTGTATTTTGAAATACAACAGTGATAGATGACAGCAATCATCTCTTTCGCGGCTCGAATCAAGGTTAAATGAAGCCGGGTTGTCTTTACAAATGATTAATTTATATGCACAGCACGCGTATAATAAATAGAAAATCTAGTGTTTATGAGTGGTTAGTAAAAATTATCTCATTCGTGACTGCAACAAATGTTTATTTTTCGCTCGTGGCAAACCAGTTATGAAAAATAGACATTTGTCTCTGTCGCTCATGAGATAATTTTCCGTATCCACTCAAAAACACTAGATATCGATCTATATATTTAGTCCGTTTTTATACATGTATTTTTTGTCAGTGAATGTTGAATTCCTTGAATCAATTACATTTTACAGGATTATGACGGAAGTTAGTCATCCTGTTTGTCGGGATTAACGATGGAATGGGTACATATTAACAAACTAATCCCTCGGGTGCCTTGTTTACGAATTTATTTACCCGTAGCATGTAGCGACACCCAGTAACAACAGCTAATGTAGCGTTTAGTCACACAACACAAAGTTAGATATGTTTGTGCAGACAGACCTCACTGAGATTGGGGAATTTTTTTAACGAAAGCTCTGTTTCAGTCGATCGTCCATAACTTTGTCTAAACAGCGGAATTGGAAAAATAAACACACTGATGACGAAAGTCTGCCGTGTTGTCACATCCGAAATCAATGTCAAACATGGACATCAAACAATGGCTTCCTGACCACCTTTTCCGTCACGTTGCAGCCTCGGCGACCTTTGACATGGTCAAGGATTTTGACCTACCGATTAGCTTCAGAGAACTGTATAGGCATAAAATATTGGCTGAAAATATTTCTTTATTTACCTACATGTCATTCCCAACTTAGAGAAATGTCTGTAAATATATGTTTTGCAAATGATATTCACTATACACTATACAATATATTTATATGTTTGGAAATGTTGAGCAGATTTTCCTGTTGGGGGGGGGGGGGGGGGGGGGGGGGGGTACCATATGCAAAATTAAAAAGGCTTCTTCAATTAGTATTTAGAACTCAATTGCCCTGTTTGAAGCTTTATTTAGTATATCCATCATTAATAGACTTCTAAAATATATTATTATCCATCCCTTAACTAACACTATTTCTGATTGGGCAAAAGCCATCACATGATAATCCGGGAAAAAGTGATATTGGACACCCGAAAGTCATATTGGGCTCAAACGAGTCCAATATGACTTTTTTATCGGGACTCCGTGACATCACGAAGTAACTCTATTGCCAAATGATTCGGTGAAATTGTGATGCGCGTGCAATACTCTGGTGGATTTTGCAGACGTTTCACTTCTGCTTTGAGTTTTTTTTTCACGTCCGTGTTTACTGTTCCAAATCATGCTTTCTGATGATCTATAGAGAATCAAGTGCCAACAAATACCAAAAATAAGCACAAAAGTTTTATTCCCAAAATTTGGATAAACATACAGATGGATAATAAAAATATCATGTCCAGGTTGTGGAAAAAAGTCATATTGGACTCGACACTGCATGTCTCATCCAATATGACTTTTCACCACAACCTGGACTCCTACAAGAAAAACACATACTGAACACAACATTGTATAATAACTCTATAGCCATATACTACAAACTGTAACGATTTTCAACCACTGTTGCTGAAAGCATAATTTTTGTGATCTATAATTAACTTTTGGGATGGTTAAATCTGTCAAGGCTGCAAATATGGTGAATTTAGTGATGCTACTATGCACAGCGGGCTAGCATTTAATTCACCTTCTTGGGACCTCATTCTGCTTAGGCCTCATCTTTTCTGAAAAGTGTCTTTATTATCAAATTAAGAAGTTTTTAGTTTTAGTGATTGCGAATTATAATTTACCAGGTCAGATAATCAATTTTGGTGGCCATCTTGGATTCAATGGCCTCCAATCTCGAAACATGTGAACTATGACTACCTATATACATCCATGTGCTTGTGGAATGTTATTGAAAACTGCCCTGGCCTACATGTATGTTCTCATGGAAAATCATGGAAACATCAGTATTTTTCATAGTTTAATTACATTATGCATGCGTAAGTTCACACACTGTACTTTTTTCAGATATACATGTATCTTCAAAATAAATAAAATATCATATAATCGATGTCACTTTAAGAAAGATATCGAGTCAGGTGCCCATGTAACGCTATCGATGCAAACACTTATTATATACAGTTCGATTGAAACTGAGTTTGAATAGATGTACATGTGTATATAGTATTAGTATTGATTTTAAGAAAAATATTTGCCCTACCCCCAATGTGGATTTTATTGCAAAAAAATCACAGTAGTTTATTGAAAATCCTATAAAATGAAAAAGCCCCCACGCCCAAGTGGCAAACAAGCAGAAAAATGTGTTAAATACATCCATCTATCGGAAAAACATAGTCAGCAAAAATACGCACATGGGGGGGGGGGGGGGGGGGGGGGGGGTGGCCATATGGTAGCTCATGGTATATTGCCATGTGATGATGTGATAATTTGATCATATATATTGCCATGAAATTATGGTACTACTTTATCATTTATCATAGTAATTTTTTCAGCAAAACAAAGCCAATTCACCATTATAATGATACATGAGTCAACCACATACAGTAATGTCCTACATAATTGACTCCTTAACCACAGAAGAATTATGGGTAATTTTTCAGGATTTAGTCGGAAATATGGCTTGTTGCCATTCATCGGAAAGCTCTCATTGAGAGCTTTCCGATGAATGGCAACAGGCCATATTTCTGACTAAATCCTGAAAAATTACCCATAATTCTGTGGTTAAGAAGTCGATTACTTAGGGCATTACTGTACTGATGAAGAAAATGCATGGGATCATACAATGCTTATTTTTCTAAGCAAATATTTTGACGTTACGGGGGTAGTGTCAATACATGTACTGTTATATAAGAATTACGTAATATTTTGACATTACAGGATAGTGTCATATTATAAAGTCATTATACAATGTTGTGTTCAGTATGTGTTTTTCTTGTACGAGTCCAGGTTGTGCTGAAAAGTCATATTGGACAAGACACGCAGTGTCGAGTCCAATATGACTTTTTACCACAACCTGGATGAGTACAAGAAAAACTCATACTGTATACACAACATTGTATAATGACATTTTTATTATCCATCTGTATGTTTATCCAAATTTTGGGAATAAACTTTTGTGGTTATTTTTTGTATTAAATTTTCTCGGCACTTAATTCTCTATAAAAGCCTGTATTTTGATCATCAGAAAGCATGATTTGGAAGAGTAAACACAGAAGTGAAAAAAAAACTTAATGCGGAAATGAAAGGTCTGCTAAATCCACTAGTTGCGCGCGCATCACAATTTCACCGATTCATTTTGCAATAGAGTTAAGTCGTGACGTCACGGAGTCCCGATAAAAAAGTCATATTGTACACTTGGGAGTCCAATATGACTTTCGCGAGTCCAATATGACTTTTTTCCCAGATAATCACGTGATGGCTTTTGCCCAGTCAGAAATAGTGTTAGTTAAGGGATGGATAATAATAGATTTATGGTAATATTTTGACATTACAGTTTCAAATGGTTAATAAACTCTGATTTATTTTTCAGCCCAGTCCAAAAATAAGTCGGCTGAGAGAGGCATATGACGGAGCTGTTAGAGAGTTTGGTGCTAAAAATTCAGGTGGGTACATTTTAATTTTGGAAATCATTCTCTCGCAGACTGTTTATTTGTCATTTATACACTTGGCCATTTCTCTACAACTGACATGATTTATGGAATCAGGGAGCTAAATGTGTTCTAGAGTGATACAGGAGGCCATAAAGAATAGGACGCACTTGCCATGTTCAGGAGGCACTCTAAAAGGAGAGACACGCCATGTTCAGGAGCACCTTAAAGATATATACTCAATAAAAAATGATGATAATGCTTGTTGGATGATAGGAGAGACACGCCATGTTCAGAAGCACCCTAAAAATATTTACTCATTAAAAAATTATGAAAATGCTTGTTAATGTCTATAAATACCTTTAATATCTTTACTAAATGGATTTGCCCATTCAGTTATACTTATCATACATTGGAATAATCTATTATTCATCTTGAGGGATTAGATATTAGCAGACAACAGACAAAATAAAATGATACAAATGCAGAAGGATTAATTTTCGTTGTTGGGAAATGTTCAGATGATATGGTTTTTGGACCAAGAGTAACAAATGTTTCTGAATTTAGTCCAAACTTTTGTTTGAAATTTCTATCAGCTCGAAATGTTCCAACCTTAGGGGGAGATGTCATGTTGGAAATTTCCAACAATTGGAAAGGTTGAAACCCTCTAACCAAGTCCCTGTGCATGACTAGTTTCAAGACCAGAAATTTGCATTAAAAAATGAAGATATTACAATTTACCACACTCGACAAATTACTTTATAACCCAATTATGTGCAATGAACTGTTTTCAAATTTGCTTTAGTGTCGTGTTAAACTGTAAACATGGGGGACAACAATAGACTCATGTCTCATAACAATGGTATGGTCAGTAACCATTTTATATTGTCCCAGCTCCAGTAGAATGATCATAAGCATATCACATTACGTATATCAAACTCTGCTTACACTGAGAGGTGTGATGGTGCAAAGAATGGCGTGAATCGATGCTGAAAGCCCAAATCGTGACATGCTGTTAACATGGCGATTGTGTTTCAATCTCGCCTAACCCTGGTGGTCAGTTTCACCCGAGACAATGACAATAGGAATATCTTATTTCTCGAATCTGTTGACATTAATCATTGAAAGGAAATTTCAGGTGAACGGTAAATATAGTTTGATGTTTCTGTTTGACAGGGGGTATCTTTTATAGAAACATAAGACATCATTGATACATGGATTGATACAATATCATCACAGACGGGGGACGTAGAGGGTTTTTACAGAACCGTTGTTTATGCACCAATAATTATATTTAATAACCTGATTCCGGGTCGAATGTCAATGATAACCATTACAGTCCTATTTATTAAAATAGATGTGAATTTATTCTACATGTACATGTATGGTATATATCTGGTTCAGTACAGAGTTACATTAGTACTCTTAACACACAGAGAATGAACTTTGAAATGACGTCACTATCTTTAGGCTGTCCGTATTGAGAAACACAGTTATTCCCCACACGGAATCGAAAACGGACAGCACGTGCATGTTTAGTTCCATGTATATGTTCTGTGTTGGAATGCTGAGATGTGACCTCTTTGAAATTTCACAATTTAAAGTGATCATAAGTATTCCAGTCTTTGAGCATCAAGCTTAAAAAGATCACCATGAAGACCACTATAGTACTGAATGTTGAGTTTCGTAAGTTATTATCGGTGATCGGGGTAATGAATTCTGTTTCATCAGTCCTTTTTAGGTGTTTTTCGTCAAAATATGATCTGTAAAATGCTCAAAGTCACTACTTTCTAAGACGGCTGGAGGTTGGTCAGCAAAGGGACCCTCAAGACGATTTGCTCTCATATTGAGGGGCTGTTTATGGCACTACTGCAATATCATGAATGTGTTCCTCTTACAGAACAATGCCTTTCATCTGATCACATTCACGTGTGGTGAATATTCTGACATAAAATAGCATCACAAAGATAAATGGAAATATTCGATAGAAATTCACCGCCGATTGTCGAAAAATAATACGAATCGAATACTCAGGTCTAATTGAATATTATTTTGAATACCGAATATATTCACAGGACCCTATATTCATACTATCTATAATGGTTTTATAAACATGCTCTTGTGTTGCAGAATACACAGAAGGGTGATATTGTGGTGTAAATAGAACTCCAGCTTCTCTCCCATTATGCCTGATAATAGTCCACACATCTCCCTAATTACCATACCAGGAGAAGTGACTTCTCCCCCATTATGCCTGATAATAGTCCACACTTCTCCCTAATTGCCATACCAGTAGAAGTGACTTCCTCGCCCATTATGCCTGATAATAGTCCACACATCTCCCTAATTACCGTACCAGGAGAAGTGACTTCTCCCTCATTATGCCTGATGATAGTCCACACATCTCCCTAATTACCATACCAGTGAAACCCCTTGGTTGGTCCCTGGATTGATACAATATCATCCACAGAGAGGAATGTAGCTACAGGATCTTCATTTGGAAGTGTTCATCTTCAAATGTCCATCTACACCCCCCTCCACTCCTGGATCAAACCCAATTACCAACTTGGGAGAATTTTCATTTCCACCATGGTGTTGACTTCCAAATGGTACCTCAAGTTTTCTAATTTTTAGAAATTTCAACCAAATATCCTCAATATGGTCTGAAAATTCTAACTGGGGCTGTTGTGAACAAAAAATTTCATCGTAAACTAATCAACTCTTAGACAAAAACTGCATTGTTCACAATACTATTGGCTGAAAGCTGAACTATAGGAACATCAATCAGAATTATTCTAAAATTAAATACTGACACTTCCTTGTGCAATCTAGAACAGGTTTGATAACTCTAACATTTCCTTGTGCAGTCTAGAAGAGGAGAGATAACTCTAACATTTCCTTGTGCAGGCTAGAACAAGAGAGTTAACTCTAACACTTCCTTGTGCAATCTAAAAGAGGAGAGATAACTCTAACATTTCCTTGTGCAGGCTAGAATAAGAGAGTAACTCTAACAATTCCTTGTGCAATCTGGAATAGGAGAGATAACTCTATCAACAGTAGGCATCTGCTTTAAGCAACATTCTTCTGAGTAGATCATTACCGACGTGTGATGTGGGTTGTGTTCTAGGTCTTGATCTAGATAATTTAACCCTTTCGTTACCCAGTACTGCAGAAAGGGTCAGATTACTACGAATCGAGCATCTGGTTATTATGAATCAGGCATGAGGTTACTACGAATCGGGCGGCATGTTACTACGAATCGGGCGGCTGGTTACTACGAATCGGGCGGCTGGTTACTACGAATCAGGCGGCTGGTTACTACGAATCGGGCGGCTGGTTACTACAAATCGGGCGGCTGGTTACTATGAATCGGGCATCTGATTTGATTGGAGCCAGTCTAATGTGCGAAAATCAGCTTTTATAATTATTATAGAGCATATTTTAAATACATGTAATATTTATTTATTATCTCTTATCAGATATCTGGTTAGACTACATCAACACAGAGATCACACATCCAAAAGGGAAACAGGAGAATGTCTCTACAATTCATTTCACTGCTCTCAAAACCCTGGAGGGTGACCAGAATGAAGACTTCGTTAGCAAATACTCATTAATACAATCTGGTCATACGCAGTGATTTTACTGATTCCTATCACCATAGTGTTGTACAGATCATGTGCTCATTCAGGGACCAGCTTAGAAGTTACAAATTGGGAGAAGTCACTTCTCCTTATTTGAATATTAAGGAGAAGTGGACTGATATCAGGAGAAGTCGTATTAGCTGAAGTTAAATTTACACCCTAAATCACCCTTCTGTGATCCAGTAAATATTATGCAATACAAGAGCCCATTTATAGAACCATTATAATGAGTAAGTGCTCTATTATAGTGAGTAAATACACTTGGAGTATTTTGTTTTGTCATATGCATTCTGGTATATGATAGAGAAGTCACTTCTCCCTTGGACAAAAATAGGAAGAATCATACATTTGAGGAAGACGTTATCTCCAAGTATCTCCTAGGCTGGTCCTCTCCCAAATGGCCCTCTAGGCTGGTCCCTATGCTCATTCCAATATGTAGAAGACATGAAGCTCTTAAACGTAGAGACTGATAACCGTAACCATTTATAGCAGTACAACTGAGCAGTACACAATTTCCAGCATGTTATGTTAACTTCATTATCTATGCCCCATGAATAATGTGTTAGTTTCATACTTCATTTATTGTAGCCAGAAATTATTGGTGGAATCATCTGATCAGTTCTGTTTGTGGAATTACACAAAGCATCTAATTTTAACACTTTCTTTACAAAATTCTCACATTGTTTTATAAAAGTATACATGGGAATGATCTATTATTCATTTGGAGGGGTGTTCAGGTAATAAAAACAGACGGCAAACAGATAATACAAGAGTAAAATAATTCATATTCATTGGTGGGAAATGTTCAGATAATAATTTCTATTATTTATTTACAGAATTTATTTTCTGAACATTTCCTAATGGGTAACTACTAAGGAAGTTTTTTAATGTTAAATTAACACATGGATTTGGCACTGATACGAAAATTCAAGTTATGCATTAAAATTTCTAAGCTCTATGTGAACTTTCAGTGATATAGAATAATTAAACAATCAAACCAGTCATGCCACATTTGAAAACAGCCTACATGTATACTGACAGTTACAAACCTCTGATAGGCACAAAACACTCAATAATGACAGCTGTACACAAGCCTTGAAATAGGGTGTCTGTCATTTGCAGAATGAGGTCCCCAGAGGGTGAATTTAGTGATGCTACCCCGCATAGCGGGCTAGCATCACCAAATTCACCCTCTTGGGACCTCATTCTGCTTACACCTCAGCAGAATGAGGTTCACAGAGGGTGAATTTGGTGATGCTAGCCCGCTATGCGGGGTAGCATCACTAAATTCACCCTCTGGGGACCTCATTCTGCAAATGACAGACACACTATTTCAAGGCTTGGCTGTATACCTCCGTTATGCATGAAACAGCCTGTACTGACATTTATTTACATGTACCTCCGACATACAGTTTCATGTTTTTCTTCCCTTCTACAAACTTCAAGATCATGTACTGCTGTGAACATTAAGCAAGTTGTATCACTTTTATTTCACCAATCAACATCAATCAATACTTTCTGATATGTTCTGTCTATTTGTTTGTTTGTTTATCCAAATTACTCTACCCGTGAAGGTGACTTGATTGTAAAAAATAAACATATCTATCTATCTATATATAGATGGCTCAACTGACCATTTCATCATTTTTAGGGTGCTGGTTTACTCTCTTGTTTAATCATTGTTCATTATTGATTTTGAATCATGAATGCTGTTACCATGGTTACCATTACATATATATGGCATTGGTGGGTCTCTAAAACATGCCTGGTAATCTTTCAATATGTAAAGAATTTCTGGAGTGGCATTTCTTTTTATGAGCAGAGGCTAATTTCCTCCATCTTGAACAGTGAATGCTTCCAGTAAAATGTGTGTTTTTAGTGGTTATTTCTTGATTAGGATTGCTCCCATTGGTCATAAAAATGGCTGCTGCGTTTAAATATGTGTATAACAGCTGCAAAAATGGCAACATACTGCATTTTTTTCACACACGCATACAACTTAAATTGATTTATTGCCATATTTGCAGTTGTTATACGCATAAATAAATGCAGCAATAATTTTTATGTCGAATTTTTATTTTAACTCACTTTTTACCATTATCAAATGCGACCAATTAGCTGAAGTTCAATTTACACCCTAAATCACCCTTCTGTGATCCAGTAAATATTATGCAATACAAGAGCCCATTTATAGAACCATTATAATGAGTAAGTGCACTATTATAGTGAGTAAATACACTTGGGAGTATTTTATTTTGTCATATGCATTCTGGTATATGATAGAGAAGTCACTTCTCCCTTGGACAAAAATAGGAAGAATCATACATTTGAGGAAGACGTTATCTCCAAGTGGCCCTCTAGGCTGGTCCTCTCCCAAATGACCCTCTAGGCTGGTCCCTATGCTCATTCCAATATGTAGAAGACATGAAGCTCTTAAACGTAGAGACTGATAACCGTAACCATTTATAGCAGTACAACTGAGCAGTACACAATTTCCAGCATGTTATGTTAACTTCATTATCTATGCCCCATGAATAATGTGTTAGTTTCATACTTCATTTATTGTAGCCAGAAATTATTGGTGGAATCATCTGATCAGTTCTGTTTGTGGAATTACACAAAGCATCTAATTTACACAAAGCATCTAATTTACACAAAGCATCTAATTTTAACACTTTCTTTACAAAATTCTCACATTGTTTTATAAAAGTATACATTGGAATGATCTATTATTCATTTGGAGGGGTATTCAGGTAATAAAAACAGATGGCAAAAAGATAATACAAGAGTAAAATGATTCATATTCATTCATGGGAAATGTTCAGATAATAAGTTTGATTATTTATTTACAGAATTTATTATCTGAACATTTCCTAATGGGTAACTACTAAGGAAGTTTTTTAATGTTAAATTAACACATGGATTTGTTACTGATACGAAAATTCAAGTTATGCATTAAAATTTCTAAGCTCTATGTGAACTTTCACAGCAATATAGAATAATTAAACAATCAAACCAGTCATGCCACATTTGAAAACAGCCTACATGTATACTGATAGTTACATACCTCTGATAGGCACAAAACAGCCAATAATGACAGCTGTACACAAGCCTTGAAATAGGGTGTCTGTCATTTGCAGATTGAGGTCCCCAGAGGGTGAATTTAGTGATGCTACCCCGCATAGCGGGCTAGCATCACCAAATTCACCCTCTGGGGACCTCATTCTACTGAGGTGTAAGCAGAATGAGGTCCCCAGATGGTGAATTTGGTGATGCTAGCCCGCTATGAGGGGTAGCATCACTAAATTCACCCTCTGGGGACCTCATTCTGCAAATGACAGACACACTATTTCAAGGCTTGGCTGTATACCTCCGTTATGCATGAAACAGCCTGTACTGACATTTATTTACATGTACCTCCGACATACAGTTTCATGTTTTTCTTCCCTTCTACAAACTTCAAGATCATGTGAACAATAAGCAAGTTGTATCACTTATATTTCACCAATCAACATCAATCAATACTTTCTGATATGTTCTGTCTATTTGTTTGTTTGTTTGTTTATCCAAATTACTCTACCCGTGAAGGTGACTTGATTGTAAAAATTAAATATCTATCTATCTATCTACAGTAATGCTCTAATTAATCGACCTCTTAACCAAAGCAGAATTATGGGTAACTTTTCTGGATTTAGTCAGAAATATGGCTTGTTGCCATTCATCGGAAAGCTCTCAGGGAGAGCTTTCCGATGAATGGCAACAAGCCATATTTCCGACTAAATCCAGAAAAGTTACCCATAATTCTGCTTTGGTTAAGAGGTCGATTAATTAGAGCATTACTGTATCTCTAGATGGCTCAACTGACCATTTCATCATTTTTAGGGTGCTGGTTTACTCTCTTTTTTAATCATTGTTCATTATTGATTTTGAATTATGAATGCTGTTACCATGGTTACCATTACATATATGGCATTGGTGGGTCTCTAAAACATGCCTGGTAATCTTTCAATATGTAAAGAATTTCTGGAGTGGCATTTCTTTTTATGAGCAGAGGCTAATTTCCTCCATCTTGAACAGTGAATGCTTCCAGTGAAATGTGTGTTTTTAGTGGTTATTTCTTGATTAGGATTGCTTCCCATTGGTCATAAAAATAGCTGCTGCGTTTAAATATGTGTATAACAGCTGCAAAAATGGTAACATACTGCATTTTTTTTCACACACGCATACACTTAAATTGATTTATTGCCATATTTGCATTTGTGATACGCATAAATAAATGCAGCAATAATTTTTATGTCGAATTGGAGCATTCCTGATGAAGAAATTTTTATTTTAACCCTTTACCCAACAGAACGGCCCTGTGCCAATGCATTCTCTTATATATGCGAGTCAACCATAGGTCGCCTCGCATATATAAGAGAATGCATTGGCTTAACACATTAAAAATTATAAAATTGTTAAAGAATGTAAGAAAAAATGGTAAAAAGTGTTAAAAAAAGATTTTTTTTAGGCCAATGCATTCTCTTATATATGCGAGGCGACCTCTGGTCGACTCGCATATATAAGAGAATGCATTGGCACAGGGCATAACTGTAACCATCACAATGTGGTCAATGAGCCGGTTCCAATGATACCCATATGTGTATGGTTCTATTGAGACAGACCGAAGATATTTTAGGCTGTTGAAGCTTTATTTGGTCGGTTTTGGCCGGTTTGTTGGGTAAAGGGTTAACTCACTTTTTACCATTATCAAATGCCATTCTTCAGGGAAAGTCCTCTTGTAAATTGTCATATCAGGGAATGCCGTATCACACAATTTAGTAATTTTAACTTCTAAAATGCCATATAAAACCATAAGATCATGTTTTTCTCATAAACCAGGATAGATTAATATTATTCATCATGACCTTGGATGTGGGATAGAAAAATCTCACCTGAGGAGACAGATATTTGGGCCGGTCATGAGAAATGCTAAAATTGTTCGAAATGTACGATCGTGGCATGTGCCAGATGACTCAATGTATAAATCAAACACATGCCAGAGACATGCTAATGTCAAGCCAGGCGAAGATAGCAAACACGATGCATAAAACGTGCCTTACATATTATAATTGCTGCTGGCAAAATCTCTCATTTCACATCACTCTTGTTATTAATATTATGTTCATGTTCATCAATCATTAGTCAATATTGTATAATAAAGTGAAATTTAGATACCCTCTCTCTAGTTTTGTTATTTCTGTAAATCACACCGACCAATCGTTTCTGCGCTGTGGCAGGTGTATGTCCACTGTGTTGGAGTGTACGGGTGCTGTGGCGGTCAAATCACAATTTTTTCGAGCGACCGAGACTCAAAAAGTCAGTAATATCTACATGGACAGGTAATTATCATATTTATTACAATAAACAGTCCACAGCCCTGTAGGGCGATATTAGCGCCAACAGATGCATGCTTCTTCGCCCCTCCCTCAGTTTCTATGTCTGAGAAAAACGCTACACAAAATGCCTGGGTATGGTTTCTGAACATTGTCACCCACTGAAAACAGTCTGATTTTAACACAGTGATAACACGTTAACACCCTACTGATGAGCTTCATGTGAGCTACAATAATTCATTAACGTATCCATATTGGCCAACTGTCATAAGAGCCAATAATAGTCGAGAAAACAGCGATATAAGGGGACCACTAGTCACAAAAATGCATAAAATAATTATATTTTGACAAAATTAAACAATATAATCTGCTATAATCAGTAAATTCATGATTCCTATTCCATAAGAGGGCATAACTCTGTTAAAAATAGTCAGACGGGACACAGATTGGAACTTTACCGGGACTTTCTCATCTGCAGACTATGTATCAAATTTTATACAAATCTATAAATTCATTTTCGAGTTGTCTAGACAAATGTTTCACAAGGGTGGCCCTATGGCCTAGAGTCCTGCGAATTGGAGATTTTGATCGAATCGAATTCTGGAAATCGAATCGAATCGAATCATATATGTGTGTTGCATTCTCAATTGGGCATGTTTTTTCAACGATTATACAATTTGTGAAACGTTCTATCAACTACATGCACGAAGTTCCACCATAACTTATGTGGCGATGAACCGTCGTTTGCAATACTATTAACTTCAAATGATAATTGTCGAGAAAAAAAGGCAGATTTAAAAAAAACGTCTATGCGGCCATCGCTACGATAAATATATAACCACTAAACGGATTATCAGAACTAAAATCACGCGAAATTTGTACAGTTTGCATGTACATGCAAAATTTCAAATTGACATTCGGAATCACCCGTTGTTATAAACTTGAAGATGCAACAACAGTCGCAGGGTAGCCTGATTATGTAGTGCTGGATGCTTCTTGGACAGATGATTCCATAGATGGGTCATTGTCCCAGATGCCTGCGATTTATACACCAGGTTGCATTCATCTCACGTTTAAGTCCCTGCACTACCTGCAGCTTTATCATGTTTAAAATAAACATGAATAACGACGACATTTTGTCAAGTGTCAAAGAACGCTCCGATGCCGGGACCACGTGTTGTTTAAATTCTCAGCTATACTACATAATGCAGAATATGAGACGGATAGACGGCAGATAACGCTATAGCGGTTGCTCAGTCTCATAGCTATTATTATTCACGTGCGTTGTCGGTCCATCGGTGATCTCCGAGCTTTTGGCTACCATGTTCAAAGCTAGAATTCAGGTGTATTTAGTAGTCCTATAGTGGCTAATTGCTGGTTATACTTATATTTAATATATATAATCGCGATGTACAATAAGAATTATAAGGTGCATATATACATCATTTTCTGTAATTAAGTGGCACAAAAACAGCTAAGATCGATGTGTGTACTTGTCCGTAAACAGCCTACTTTTCCATCAGTGTATATTCGAAATTTCGAGTTGGCAATTTCGACTCGAATTCGAATCGAATTTGACTTTCGAATCGAATATCGAATATTCGCAGGACCTTACTATGGCCACCATTTATTTGAACAGTCGACCAATTTTACTATTTTTGGGAGGGGGGTAATTCCAACAAAGGGCCATAACTCTTGTGAAAATTGGCAGGCGGAACCCAAATTATAATTTGATCTCTATTTTGGGCCAAAGGATTTAGTCATGCAAAGAGTAAAATACAAGATGGCTGCCAGTTGCCTTGTTTTTCATAAAATTTTATAGCTCCCATCTAGAGGTGAGCATAAATATGGCTGCTGGTGGCCATGTTTTTAACAAATTTTGGAAATAATCTATGGCTCCCATCTAGAAGTCATGCCGAAAATCCATATGAAGTTGTTGATGATCGGAATACTCAGTCATGTGGCCTGTAGGGTGTGCCAAACGATTTAGCCATACAGAGAGTAAAGTTTAAGATGGCTGCCGGTGGTGGGAACCGGTCAAAATGCCCACTGTCAGAATGTCACATTTTCATTTGGTCAGAACGCCATATTTTTGGACGAAACGCCACTATTTTTTAGCCACATTGGTTTTATCAGCTTAAATCATGTTTGTTAAAATCTAAAAAAAATGTTATAACTTTGCGGATGTTTGTATTACGTAACGTATACATGTACTTGAATGTTGATGCCTTGGGTAAAGGATTATATGTGGCTTAATCATATCGGCTTCAGTATAGCATGTGGCATTGCGACCAAATTTAGGTGGCGTTCTGACTAAATTTAGGTGGCGTTTTGACCACGGACTGTGACGTTCTGACCAAATTAAAATGTGGCGTTATGACTAGTACCCCCGGTGGCCATGTTTTTCATGAAAGTGTCAATGACTCATACATTACAGTCAATTGAGAGATAAGGAATGTGGAAAATTTAAATGTTTAAGCAACAACAAAGGTCAACATGGAGAGCCATTTGATGACAAATGTGGTTGCAGAGTGCTGAGGTATTGTGCTGAACAATGTTTTTCATTGAAAAATTGTTCATATTCGATAGCCCCCATCTATAAGTGATCCTGAACTTTCCTTAGAAATGTTCAATACATTTCTCCAATGAAAGTGTCAATGACACTGTAGCTCAACTTAGGTAGGGGAATAATTTAATGGTTGACAGTAAATGGAGGAATAGGAAAGGTGCTAATTGAAATGTCTAACCTGTGCCAAAGGATTTAGTCTTGCAAAGAGTAAAATCCAAGATGGCTGCTGGCGGCCATGTTTATTTGGCCAATTGACCCCAAAAGGACTCGTTCCCATCTACATGTCATTGTTAACATCCATGACAAATTTCATGAAGTTCCAATCAAAGCTACGACCTGTAGCCCGTGCCAAAGGATTTAGTTATGCAAAGAGTAAAATCAAAGATGGCTCCTGGCGGCCATGTATTTTGGCCAAAGGACCCCAAAGTCACTCGTTCCCATCTACATGTCAATATTAACATCTATGATATATTTCATGATGATCAGACGAACAGTACGACCTGTAGCCCGCGCCAATGGATTGAATTTTGAAATCCAAAATGGCCACCAGCGGCCATGTTTTTCGGCCGAACGACCCCAAAATGACTCGTTCCCATCTACATGGCATTGTTAACATCCATGACAAATTTCATGAAGTTCCGACCAAAGCTACGACCTGTAGCCCATGCCAAAGGATTTAGTCATGCAAAGAGTAAAATCCAAGATGGCTGCTGGCGGCCATGATTTTTGGCCAAAGGACCCCAAAGTCACTCGTTCCCATCTACATGTCAATATTAACATCTATGATATATTTCATGATGATCAGACGAACAGTACGACCTGTAGCCCGCGCCAATGGATTGAATTTTGAAATCCAAGATGGCCACCAGCGGCCATGTTTTTCGGCCGAACGACCCCAAAATGACTCGTTCCCATCTACATGGCATTGTTAACATCCATGACAAATTTCATGAAGTTCCGACCAAAGCTACGACCTGTAGCCCATGCCAAAGGATTTAGTCATGCAAAGAGTAAAATCCAAGATGGCTGCTGGCGGTCATGTTTTTTGGCCAAAGGACCCCAAAGTCACTCGTTCCCATCTACATGTCAATATTAACATCTATGATATATTTCATGATGATCAGACGAACAGTATGACCTGTAGCCCGCGCCAATGGATTGAAATTTGAAATCCAAGATGGCCACCAGCAGCCATGTTTTTCGGTCGAACGACCCCAAAATGACTCGTTCCCATCTACATGTCATTGTTAACATCCATGACAAATTTGATGAAGTTCCGACCAAAGCTACGACCTGTAGCACGCGCCAAAGGATTTAGTCATGCAAAGAGTAAAATCCAAGATGGCTGCTGGCGGCCATGTTTTTTGGCCGAACGACCCCAAAATCACTTGTTCCCATCTACATGTCAATATTAACATCTATGACATATTTCATGATGACGAACAGTACGACCTGTAGCCCGCGCCAATGGATTGAATTTTGAAATCCAAGATGGCCACCAGCAGCCATGTTTTTTGGCCGAATGACACCAAAATGACTCGTTCCCATCTACATGTCAACATTCATGACAAATCTCATAAAGATCAGACCAAAGGTACGACCTGTAGCCCGCGCCAAAGGAAATTGTTGACGGACGCCAAGCCATGGCAATAGCTCAAACTTACAAAGTAAGTTGAGCTAATAATGGTGAGCTGCATGATGTGCCAATATGTATGGCCGCTGACGGCCATGTTTTTTAAGGAATATGAGAAAATAATTGATGACTCCCATCTAGAGGTGATCCTGAAGATCCATATGTAGTTTGGTGATGATTGGATGAGGGATGTGGCCTGTAGGATGTGCCACAGAATTTAGTCATACAAAGAGAAAAATCCAAGATGTTCTCCGACGGCCATGTTCTTCAACAAATTGCAGGAAACAATTGATGGTTCCCATCTAGAGGTCACCCCGAAGATCCATATTAAGTTTGGTGATGATTTGTTTTTATTTAAACATATTTTTAGTAGTATTATGCATAAATAATACATTACATATAAGGGATTGGAGGACAAGTTCTGTGAAACTTAGATGTTCCTCCGCTCCCTATACAGATCATACATGGAACATATATACATGTATAACAATTTATTTTGGATTTATATCAGGTTTTTGTAGGGCAGGTAGAATATATATTGAGTGCGTGAGTATAACGGATATTACGAGGGGTGTTAACTATTATAAATCGGTGGTGTGGTGGGGGTAATGAGTATAATTATACACACTTATGACAACTGGCAGCATATATGTATATGGTGCATGGGGAAAGTGTTAGTTGGTGTGTTTGGGAAATGGTAAATAGAAAGGGGTCGTTTGAGTAAGTAATAGAACGGGTATTGGGGCAGCAAGTACTTTATGGTACAGAGTTCCGATTTTGTGAGTTTACAGGAGCTCATTCGTCGCAAAAGGGACGTGGCCTGTAGGGTGCGCTAAAGTAAATTGTTGACTGGTGGATGCCAACCTATGGAAACAGCTCAAAGCTGACTTTGTCAAGTCGAACTGACAAAAGGGCCATAATACTGATGAAAATTGGTGGGCGGAACTTGAATTTGAGTTTGACTTGCAGTTGGTGCTAGTAAACCCACATACCAAATTTCATACCATTCTGTTGAGACTATATAAAGTTATCATCCAGAAACCAAAAGTAGACAGATGGACAGACCAATAACATAATTCCTCCCGTGGTGAATACAAAGGGATAGATTAGTTGAGAATCGATGTGATACCATAATACCTCCCGTGGTGAATACAAAGGGATAGATTAGTTATATAATACCTCCCGTGGTGAATACAAAGGGATAGATTAGTTGAGAATCGATGTGATACAAAAGTGTTAGTTTATTTATTGTAGAAACATACAATTTATTCAACATAACAGAATATTCATTGTAAGCACACATTTGTTAATACATATAATATAATTGAGAACATTCCATCAATATTAAGGGCGGTACACTCAATCAAAAATCTTTCCGTCAATGAAAATATATGTAATACACAGTACCAGTTAACGTCTCTAAGACTGGAGCTTCCTGAAATTTTACGAAAACCCTTTGCTAATATATTCTCTTATATATGCGAGTCTCCCATAGGGAGCCTCGCATATATAAGAGAATACATTGGCCTAACAATATTTACCTTGACCTTGTAAACCAATGCATTCTTTTATATATGTGAGGCTCTCTATGGGAGACTTGCATATATAAGAGAATGCACTGGCACAGGATCTTTAATGCTGCACCAGCATAGCTCCCGCCATAAAAGGGTTAATGCATGCGCAACCATTATAACCATATATCAAACCACATTCTTGGTGCGATTTACGATTTGTTAAAACTCAGTTAATAATGTAGTTCTATCATATAATTCAAAGAAGATAGATACAGCAGACTATTAATATCTACTGAAGAACAGTGTTAATAACCATTTTAACCACCCCCTCCCCTTCGTGTTAATAATCACTTTACCCCCCCCCCCCCCTTTGTTGTGTAAAAAATAATCGCTTTACCCCCTCCAGTGTTAATAATCACTTTATTCCACCTCCCCTCCAGTGTTAATGATTGCTTTACCCCCCCCCCCTTCCACAGTGCTAATAATTGTGCTTAAACCCCCCCCCCCCCCTCCACAATGGTAATAATCACTCTACCCCCCTCCCCTCCCATGTTAATAATTGCTTTACCCTCTCCCCTCCAGTGTTAATAATCACTTTAACCCCCCCCCCCCCCCCTCCCCCCTACAGTGTTAATAATTGCTTTACCCCCCTCCAGTGTTAATAATCGCTAATAATCGCTGTACCCCCTCCAGTGTTAACACTTGTTTTAACCCTCCATCCCCCTCCCAGTGTTTATAATTGCTTTACCCCCCGTCCAGTGTTAATCACTTTACCCCCTCCAGTGTTAATAATCACTTTACCCCCCCCCCCCCTTTAAGTGTTAATCGCTTTACCCCTCCCCTCCAGTGTTAATAATAACTTTACCCCCATCCAGTGTTAATCACTTTACCCCCTCCAGTGTTAATAATCACTTTACCCCCCCCCCCCTTTAAGTGTTAATCGCTTTACCCCTCCCCTCCAGTGTTAATAATAACTTTACCCCCTTCCAGTGTTGATAATCACTACCCCTCCCCCTCCACTGTTAATATTAAATCACTTTACACCCATCTCCCTCCATGGTGTTAATAATTGATTTACCCATCCCCCTCCAGTGTTAATATTTGCTTTACCCCCCTCCCCGTCCACAGTGTTAATAATCACTTTATTGGCCTAATATAGATACACATATAATTCATAGTTTCATATATTGATTCTGGTGTATACAAAATCTGAGCATTGTTCGATTTATTGAATAAACATGGAAGAAATTATTGTTTTCTCATCAGTCATCACAGATGGCGCTGAGATTCTGTATTAATATAAGTAGGAGAAAAATCATATGAAAATCTAACATAACATTAATATCAGTCTGAGTAAACTCATACCTAAATATTCATTACAACATTGAATATAAGGTCTGACGGATAACATCGCTATCTCATTTCCAAGTCCTCGGGATTCCGTAATCTGATTGATTGCGTAAATTATTTTCCGTCCAATGAAACCGAATGGGTTAATAAACAAGTGTTAGTGGGCGGAGACTCCCATAATGTCACCTCTAAATATAGTAACAGAGCGGAATTTCTCCGATCGAAAGCGATGCTTGCAAATACAACAGAGACATAAACAATGGCTTCGAAATTATATATTCGGTACGATTCGGATTAATTTGAAGGATGTGCTAGACCCGATAGATAGGCCTGCGCATGGTACCAACTTGGCCTCCCATAAATATAAATAGAACTCACTCATGTCCGTGTATTTGATTTACTTTATTGTACCATGCTTTGCAAATCAAATTATTTGTCGTAAAAAAGTCATCTGAAAGTTAACACCGAGGAAATGACTTAATTTTATGCTTTTAAATAGTTCTAAAGCATCATTTTTGATGACGACCTTATTTTTTGCTCTCGGATGCAGCTTTCCGGTTGATGCAGCGAGTTCATCTCCCGAAAAAGAATAGTCGCACACACGACAAATTTATCCTCTGTAAGTTTATGTCGCGACACAGGCCATTGCTATTGCGAAGCACAACAAATAACACGTGGGGACACCTGTCAATCATCGATGTATTTTTTAAAAATCCGTGATGTCATTTTGGGGAAGCTCTTCGCTGAATAGAAATGGTTATGGCGACATAAGCTCCAGACTCTATATTTCAAATATAGAGTCGACGTTCACCCAGACTGCATTAATATAAGTAGGAGAAAAATTGTATGAAAATCTAACATAACATTAATATAAGTAGGAGAAAAATCGTATGAAAATCTCACATGACATTAATACAAGCAGGAACAAAATCATATGAAAATCTCATAAAACATTAATATAATCAGGAACAAAATCATATGAAAATCTCATAAAACATTCTTGTGCAATAATACCATCACATATTTACAAGGAAAAAATGGAATGATTCACAGTAAGAGACAGGCATATTGTCCTGGGTATATTTCTTGTATTTAAATATGCATAATTTGTCACGATTTCAATGAAATATGCTTTGTTCTAGTAATTTTAATCTGGGGATCAAAATAATATGAAGAATACTTAAAGTGATATGAAACACTCGGGTAGGTGAACAAATATAAATGGAGAATAATCTTGTTCAAAATAGTAATTTTTACAAATATTATATCCAAATTGACAACACACCGTCATTCTTATATATTAATTAAACTCTCGATGGCGAAATCGTTTTCGTTAGTTTATCGCCGATAGATGCGTCCCAAATCGAGTAGTAAATATTTGCAATTGAGCGTGGTTCAGACGATGTTTTCTATGGAGTGGTATGGTTGATTTGCTTCAGATGTTTGGCGATGTTAGTAGATTGCTACATTCCTCCAGTTGGCATAGCGTCTGGATACTAAAGTTTCACACACCAGAACATGTACATAATATGTCTTTAACTCATATGTATAAGTATACAGATAACAAACTATCATTTTTTTTCCACATCAGTGTATATTTATAATTCCTTTCCACATCAGTGTATATTTATAATCCACATCAGTGTATATTTATAATTTGAAACCGAAAAAGTGCGGATAAAATCGTAGTGCATGGTTCTCAGTACACATAGAAGCAATGAAAAAATGAACACACATCCGAAAATGAACAAATAATAATGGAAATGATAATATATACTTGTATGACTCCAGTCATAAATTCATTTTCATTCTAAATTACCACATTTTTTATAGAGCACACAAGTATATTTTGCACTAATCCATGGCTCACACCTGCTCCCGTCTATATGAGGCTCTCTATGGGTTGTACTGTCTCTCATGATGGTGAACATAGCAGAGTGTTGGAGCATCATAGAGCCAGTGTAACCCACAGGGAGCCCCCCACACAGATGGAAGCATGCACTACGGAGTGTCGTCTGCTTCAGTCTATGTGGGGCTCTCTATGGGTTGTACTGTCTCTCATGATGGTGAACATAGCAGAGTGTTGGAGCATCATAGAGCCAGTGTAACCCACAGGGAGCCCCACACATATGGAAGCATGCACTACGGAGTGTCGTCTGCTCCCGTCTATATGACGCTCTCTATGGGTTGTACTGTCTCTCATGATGGTGAACATAGCAGAGTGTTGGAGCATCATAGAGCCAGTGTAACCCACAGGGAGCCCCCCACACAGATGGAAGCATGCACTACGGAGTGTCGTCTGCTCCAGTCTATGTGGGGCTCTCTACGGGTTGTACTGTCTCTCATGATGGTGAACATAGCAGAGTGTTGGAGCATCATAGAGCCAGTGTAACCCACAGGGAGCCCCCCCACACAGATGGAAGCATGCACTACGGAGTGTCGTCTGCTCCTGTCTATATGACGCTCTCTACGGGTTGTACTGTCTCTCATGATGGTGAACATAGCAGAGTGTTGGAGCATCATAGAGCCAGTGTAACCCACAGGGAGCCCCCACACAGATGGAAGCATGCACTACGGAGTGTCGTCTGCTTCAGTCTATGTGGGGCTCTCTATGGGTTGTACTGTCTCTCGTGACGGCGAACATAGCAGAGTGACAAAGCACCAAAGAGCCAGTGTAACCCACAGGGAGCCCCACAGATGGAAGCATGCACTACAGTGTGGTCAGCTCCAGTCTATGTGGGACTCTGTCTCTTGTGATGGCGAATATAGCAGAGTGATGGAGCATCATAGAGCCAGCTTCTGGTCTTGGTGTATACAGCCCTGTTAATTAGTTAATTAGCCCTGTTCATTAGCATCTGTAGAGTAATGCTCCCTGGTACATACTAAACATATCTATCTTAACCGATGGGGGGAGACAGGAATATAATCGAACTATAAGTGACCCCAACCAAATTACCAAGGTCATACTCGAAGAGGCCGCGACCTATGGGTTATGCAAGTCTAACCACAAAGGAAGGAGTCTTAGGTAATAATTCCCAGTTCACCCATGGGTCAGTACAGACAAAGAGATGCACTAATGACGGCTACCAGTCATTAGCGATATATAAACCAGACATTAATCTACTCTTCAATCAGTTTCGGCTCTTCAGACTAATTGGCAGATGTCAACATCCACCCGCTAAATTAATAAGCGGCGTTCCTGTCTTTCCATCCATCCAAGATTTTATTCATAACATTGCTGTTGACTATACATTGATATTAGATGTGAATAAATGATATACAAGAACTGACTTCATTCTTCCACACATCGGCTAATGGCTGAGCCAAGGCAAATTCCTAGGCAAAAAGAAATTTTGTTGGCTATTTTTTGGCCGAGGCAAATCTCAGAACCTGTCAATGTTTTGTGCAAAATTGAAACAAATTTTTGCAGACATTGTCTTAGTGTCGCACTGTGAAAATATGCAGACAGTAAAATTCATTGTTGAATAGCAAGGACTACTGAAGATAACATTCATTATGCATGTATCTTGTCAATCAGAAATTTTATTAACCCTTTGAGTGCCAGGTCCGATTTTTGTATCAACCCATATACCCTGTGCCAATGCATTCTCTTATATATGCGAGTCGACAATAGGTCGCCTCGCATATATAAGAGAATGCATTGGCTTAACAATTTTTTTTTTTTTTTTTTTTTTACAATTTTTTACAATTTTAATATATTTTATTATATTCTGTAACAGATTTATTGTGTAGGTTTAGGGCCGATAATAAAGAATATAAGAATAAATTATTAAAATTGTAAAAAATTGTAAAAAAAAAAAAAAACCTTGTTACGCCAATGCATTCTCTTATATATGCGAGGCGACCTATGGTCGACTCACATATATAAGAGAATGCATTGGCACCAAGGTTTGCCATGGATGATAACAGGCCAAGTTATAATTGTGAACTGAAATTACACTTGTATGTGTAGAGCATGCAACTACATGTACATGTATGTTATCCGAGGAAATATTTCTCGCCTAGGTAATGTTTTTAACACAGGCAAATTTTTGCTAATTAACAGGGCTCTTTACAGACAAATCTTATCTCCCATAATATGAAATTTCTCTACCTTCGATGTCCATTGGATGACTTGAGGAATCATAATTTCAAAATTTTGAAAAAAGCTTGTTTTTTGTCAATTTATTATACTGCTAGTGACATTTAATGTCAACAATTGTTGAATGGTCATGTTGTTAATTCCATATCATGGATATTATAACATAATTTATGTTAACCCTTTACCCAACAGAACGGCCCTGTGCCAATGCATTATCTTATATATGCGAGTCGACCATATAGGTCGCCTCGCATATATAAGAGAATGCATTGGCCTAACACATATTAAAAATGATAAAATTGTCAAAGAATGTAGAAAAATATTATAAAAATTGTTAAAAAATATAAGAAAAAATTATAAAATTGTTAAAGAATGTAAGAAAAAATGGCAAAAAGTGTTAAAAAAGATTTTTTTTAGGCCAATGCATTCTCTTATATATGCGAGGCGACCTATGGTCGACTCGCAAATATAAGAGAATGCATTGGCACAGGGCATAACTGTAACCATCAAAATGTGGTCAATGAAACGGTTCCAATGATATCCATATTTGTATGGTGTTATTCAGACAGACCGAAGATATTTTAGGCTGTTGAAGCTTTATTTGGACGTTTTGTTGGGTAAAGGGTTAAGGCTGGATCATCTAAGAGCAAATGTGCTTATCAACCTTTTAGATACTGAGCTACGGAATTTAATAAATGAATATTGTTATTGTTGTCTTCCATAGAGTAAGAAAGGCGAAAGCATTTCACACACAAATATGTCAGAACAACTTGCATCCATACTCTATGGAACGAAACAAAATCAACATCTATTACTTATATTTATACTCAACTGGGTCAACTGGCAGATTAACCCTTTACCCAACAGAACGGCCCTGTGCCAATGCATTCTCTTATATATGCGAGGCGACCTATGGTTCCAATGATATCCATATTTGTATAGTTTTATTGAGACAGACCCAAGATAATTTAGGCTGTTGCAGCTTTATTTGGCCGTTTTTGGCCGGTTTGTTGGGTAAAGGGTTAAAAGAGCAGTTAGCGCACATTTCCAACATTATTCTCATGCTGCACCTATAAAATATGAAAGTGGTAGGGGTTTGCGTGCGACGTCATGTGATGTAATTTCGACCAACCAACATCCTGTTTGCATTTCACAATGCAATGCATTGTGTGAGTGTAAATATAGGTGTGTATCATTCCAAAATATGCAATAGGCTGATAGCATGCATATGGCTATGAGTTTCTTATATACCGTAATGCCCTAAATAATCGACTCCTTAACCACAGCAGAATTATGAGTAATTTTTCAAATTACCCATAATTTTGATGTTGGTTAAGGAGTCGATTATTTAGGGCATTACAGTACAATGTCTGCTGTATATGTTGTCTCTGATTGGCTCAGATGAGGTTCTAGAATTAATGGAAATCATCACCCGGCAGCTAGCTGAGTACTTCTATCAACTTCAGGGAGAAGTGGACTATTATCAGGAAGAAGTAGCAATGGTTTAAGTTCAATTGACACCCCAACATCACCCTTCTATGATCCAATAAGTATTATGCAAGTTAATGCAACACAAGAGCCTATTTATAAAACCACTAGCTGGGGTACCCACCATTGCTCGTGTGAACAATTTACATCCCATACACCCCAACATCACCCTTCTATGATCCAATAAGTATTATGCAACACAAGAGCCCACTTATAAAACCATCATAGTGAGTAAGAACACCATTATAATCAGTAAATAATCTTTAAATATGCTGTTGGGGACATATGAATACTGTTGTATGAGAGAGAAATCACTTCTCTGCAGGGAAAAATAGGGAGAAGTGGCACATTTTAGGGAGAAAATGTCTCCCAAGTCGCTCTCCAGGCTGGTCCCTGGCTGAGTACAGTAATGCCCTAAATATTCGACTCCTTAACCACATCAGAATTATGGGCAATTTTTAAGGATTTAGTCGGAAATATGGCTTGTTGCCATTCACCGGAAAGCTCTCACTTTCCGATGAATGGCAACAAGCCATATTTCTGACTAAATCCTGAAAAATTACCCATAATTCTGCTTTGGTTAAAGGGTCGATTAATTAGGGCAGTACTGTACATCTATCAATGAATCAAACTCCTCCTGTCAAAGATGAATAATAAATCATGGAGTATAGCTCCAATGATAAGGCAAGAATGTTTCCAGTTCAAGTATGAGTTTAGTGTGTCTGTCGTTAGCAGAATGAGGTCCCCAGAGGGTGAATTTAGTGATGTTATCCCACATAGTGGGCTAGCATCACCAAATTCACCCTCTGAGGACTTCATTCTGCATGGCCTCATCTGCTATGAGAGACATAAACTCAGATTGAAGTTCGCAAATGGTGAATATTGTGATGTACACCAATTGGGATCCTCGATTATGCAATGTGGCGTCTGCCAATTTGGGAAATTTAACTAAAAAAGAAATAGAATCTAAGTTTCTATAGAAATTTGATAATAAAGAAACTTTCCAGAGAAGATGAGGGCTAAGGAAAATGAGGTCACCAGAGGGTGAATTTAGTGATGCTACCATGCTATGCGGGACAGCGTCACTAAATTCACTTTTTGGGGACCTAATTCTGCAAATGACAGGCTCACTAAACTCAGGCTTGTTCCAGTCATATAATTAATATAAAATTACCAATAAATATGATGAGTTGATGGAAGTAGGGTCCTGCGAATTGGAGATTTTGATCGAATCGAATATCGATTCGAGTTCAGGAAATCGAATCGAATATCGAATCGAATCACATCTGTGTGTTGCATTCTCGAGTCAATTGGGCATGTTTTGTCAACGATTAGTCGATTTGTGAAACGTTCTATGAACTACATGGACGAAGTTCCATCATAACTCATGTGGCGATGAAACCATCGTTTGCAATACTATTAACTTCAAATGATAATTGTCGAGAGAGAAGAAAAAACAGATTAAAACGTCCATGCGGCCGTCACGACGATTAATATATAACCACTAAACTGATTATCGGAACTAAAATCACGCGAAATTTATACTGTTTGCATGTATATGCAAAATTTCAAATCGACATTTGGAATCACCCATTGTTATAAACTTGAAGATGCAACAACAGTCGCAGGGTAGCCTGTTTGTGTAGTGCTGCATGGATGCTTCTTGGACAGATGATTCCACAGATGGATCGTTGTCCCAGATGCTTGCGATTTATACACCATTTTGCATCCATCACACGTGTAAGTCCCTGCCTGCAGCCTTGTCATGTTTAAAATAAACATGAATAACGGACATATTGTCAACTGTCAAGGAATGCTCCGAAACTGAAAGTCAACTTCAAAAGAAAATACGGCCAAAATGCAGTTTTCAATACCATGTTGTTTAAATTCTCAGCTATATTACATGACGCAGAATCTGAGACAGATAGACGGCGGATAATGCTAGATGTTGCTCTGTCTCATAGGTATTATAATTTACGCGCGTCGTCGGACCATCGGCGATCTCCAAGCTTTTGGCTACCTTGTGGCTAGAATCAGATGTATTTAGTCGTCCTATAGTGGCTAATTGCTTATTATATTTAATACATATAATCGCGACGTACAATAAGAATTATAAGGTGCATATATACATCATTTTCTCTATTATATGGCAAAAAAACATATAAGATCGACGTGTGTACTTGTCCGTAAACAGCCTACTTTTCTATCAGTGTATATTCGAAATTTCGAGTTGGCAATTTCGACTCGAATTCGAATCGAATTTGACTTTCGAATCGAATCTCGAATCGAATATCGAATATTCGCAGGACCCTAGATGGAAGGCAGTTTGTTTATTTTGGATGGAAGTATAACTCCTTGGTAAGTTGGCTTGAAAGACATGGCATCTGTTTTTTACCAGTCATGGGCATGTTGCTCGTGTTGGACTCGAAGTTAAAAGCAACGTCGTAGTTGACACGCGTGAGCAGCTGGAGAAATTCCATTGTTTTTCCGTTCTCTTGAAGCTGTTTTGATAAGGCTTGTATAAACCATGATCCCTTGCTCGAGTTTCGCCATGCATAATATCCTGGAAAATAAAATATTAATAAACCATGAACCCTTGCTCGAGTTTCGTCATGCATAATATCCTGGAAAATAAAATATTAATAAACCATGAACCCTTACTCGAGTTTCGCACATATAATATCCTTGAAAATAAAATATTCATAAACCATGAACCCTTGCTCGAGTTTCGCCATGCATAATATCCTGGAAAATAAAATATTTATAAACAATGAACCCCTGCTCGAGTTTCGCCATGTATAATATCCTGGAAAATAAAATATTAATAAACCATGAACCCTTACTCGAGTTTCGCCACATATAATATCCTTGAAAATAAAATATTCATAAACCATGAACCCTTGCTCGAGTTTCGCCATGCATAATATCCTGGAAAATAAAATATTTATAAACCATGAACCCTTGCTCGAGTTTCGTCATGCATAATATCCTGGAAAATAAAATATTAATAAACCATGAACCCTTACTCGAGTTTCGCCACATATAATATCCTTGAAAATAAAATATTCATAAACCATGAACCCTTGCTCGAGTTTCGCCATGCATAATATCCTGGAAAATAAAATATTTATAAACAATGAACCCCTGCTCGAGTTTCGTCATGCATAATATCCTGGAAAATAAAATATTAATAAACCATGATCCCAACTGGCAAGTCTTGGATATATTGTGCCGAAGCAGAGGATGAATTTAGTGATTCTACTCCACACAGTGGGCTAGCATCACCAATTCACTCTCTGGGGACCTCAATATGCTTAGACCTCATCTATATCTATTAGTGATGCGGACCGGACCGGACCACCTTGGGTGGTCCGGTCCACTACCAAGGCGGTCCGGTCCAGGCCATTCCGGTCCGGTACACATGCCTGGACCGGTCCACCTATAATAGGCTATATGTTAAAGAATTCTGTTTTCTCAAAGTTTTTACTCTGTATAGTACAAACTATAAGATTACTGAGTTCAGTGCATTGCAATGAGTCCATATATGTTAAAACTTACATTGTTTGCCGATTGTATGCATCATTGTCTGTCTCGGGTGGGATATACTGGGAACGATGCACGATAATAGCATTTCTAGTAATGCGAACATGCACTAATTAAATGTACTGGACAGATATATAACTAGGGCCAGAATGTGTTATAACCAATCTAACATGGCACTCAACTCATCGTATGCATGATTCGTATCATACTTATTTTCATTAAATTGAAATTTAAACGAAATAACTATACTGATGACAATTATACAAATGTGTACTAATATGACTACTACATTAATATTGGAGTCTTGGAGATTGTGATGGCTGATTGCATAGAACTAAATGATTGTTGGGTCAATATAAGTCATTTTCCCCCAAAATTTAGATGTGAAAGTTGAGCTTTTTCATTTTATCAAAACATGGGAAGAAATACCTCAATTTATTAAAATAGTTTGAGAAAAACTTCTTTTATTCAAAACTGTTGTGAAATTCATGGACAATTTCACAATTTGTCAATTGTAGCGGTGATGTACATTTTTATTAAAAAAACATTTCGAGACATTGTTCAGCAAGTCTCATACACCGAATATCCACAAAATCAGTTAACCCTTTACCCAACAAACCGGCCAAAACCGGCCAAATAAAGCTTCAACAGCCTAAAATATCTTCGGTCTGTCTCAATAGAACCATACAAATATGGATATCATTGGAACCAGCTCCTTGACCACATTGTGATAGTTACAGTTATGCCCTGTGCCAATGCATTCTCTTATATATGCGAGTCGACCATAGGTCGCCTCGCATATATAAGAGAATGCATTGGCCTAAAAAAACACTTTTTACCATTTTTTCTTACATTCTTTAACAATTTTTAATGTGTTAAGCCAATGCATTCTCTTATATATGCGAGGCGACCTATGGTCGACTCGCATATATAAGAGAATGCATTGGCACAGGGCCCTTCTGTTGGGTAAAGGGTTAATTCTTTGTTCAAGTGATCATGCTAATGCTAATCTGCTTGGTTGCAATTTATAATAAAAGAAGGTTTCAAATATATAATTTCACTGAAACTTGGCAGAAATTGGAGACTGCAGCAATAACTGGTTTACCTGTAGTAATCAGATAGAGTTTACCTGTAGTAATCAGATAGAGTTTTCCTGTAGTAATCAGATAGAGTTTACCTGTAATACTTCAACTTCAACATGCGTAGCTCCAAATTTAATATAACAAGCAGTCGCAGACGACAGTATCCCCCACTGAAATGTGCATTATCAATAATGTATGCATTCTCAGTATGTGCTAAACAAGAGGTGATATTTTGTCAAAAAGACTGGCTTGCGAACTCATTTTAGGACTGACATTTGTGGAAATTAGCCATGTGACGTCGTCCATTTGCACCAAAAATAATAAACAAATTCCAATAACTCTGCTGAAAATATCCGGCCGGACCTGGTTTGCAAACTCCTTCTAGATACTTGTCATGTGAACTCATATACCAAAAATCTTTTAAACCCGTTTGTGGAAATGAGCCCTGTGACGTCGTCTATTTGCTATTTGGTAAATTCGACAAAAATAATAAACAAAGTCCAATAACTCCGGTAAAAATATCCGGCCGGACCTGACTTGCGAAATCATTCTAGGTAATGGTCAGGTGAACTCATATACCAAATATCTTTGAAATACGTTGAGATTTGTAGAAATGAGCCCTGTGACGTCTATTTGCTATTTGGTAAATTTAACAAAAATAATAAACAAAGTCCAATAACTCTGGTAAAAATATCCGGCCGGACCTGGTTTGCGAACTCATTCTTGGTAATGGTCAGGTGAACTCATATACCACAAATCTTTGAAATCCGTTGACATTTGTTCAAGTTATGACTCTTACAAATTCGGGACGGACGGACGGATGGACAGACGATATGACGGACAGACGGACAGACAGAACCCATTCCTATATCCCCCGCAAATTTCAATTTGGCGGGGGATACTTAAAAATTGCAGAGTCAAACTGAATCTATCATTATCAGATAGATTCATGTAAAATTCATACAGTATCTAACTAGTATTATCCAATTCGGAAAGTGACTTGTGATGACATAATTATATTGTAAACTTTTCACTCGCATCTTTCATTTTGTTTACGTCAAGTCAATCTTAAGTGTCCTTATCATTCTTTTATTATGGCTATTCTTCGCAGACAAAATAGCCCTATAATAATTTAAACTAATTGTTCGATCTAGATTCCCATCTGGAAACGGTGATTATTTTACAAAGAGATGAAATCTTTTTAATATGTTGAAATTTTTTTTGGTGAAATTAAACAGGATGTTGTTCGTCCTCATATAATTATATGCCCATAAATGCAAGGAAACGACGATTTTATATATAATGAACACCAACCTTCAACTGTTGAGTAGTGAACCAGAAAATCTGCCTCAGATGGGATTTTAATCTCAACATCTTCAACCTCCATTTTGTCATCTTTAAATGTTTGAGCATCAGACTGCACGGTGACTCCCTCATCAAGCTGCATCCCTCTGCAGGCCTTCAAGAGATAAAGAAATGCCAAGATTAGTAATCGTTATTAGTTTTAACCCTTTCAGTGCCAGGGGCCGATCTCATCGGCCCTAATTTTACAGTCTGTAAAATCGGCCCTAAAAAAATAAAAAACATTCTTTTATTTTTTTAGATTTAAAAATTTTTATTAAAATTGTAAAAAATTGTAAAAAATAATAACAAATGATGAAAAATTGTTAGGCCAATGCATTCTCTTATATATGCAAGGCGACCTATGGTCGACTCGCATATATAAGAGAATGCATTGGCACAGGGTATATGGGTTGATACAAAAATCGGACCTGGCACTCAAAGGGTTAACCCTTCCATGGCTGGAGCTTCCAGGAATTTTGCAAAAAAAACCCTGTGCCAATGCATTATCTTATATATCCGAGTCTCCCATAGGGAGCCTCGCATATATAAGAGATTTACCTTCACATTGTAAGCCAGTGCATTCTCTTATATATGCGCACACATATTGTCTATTGCTAATTTCAGGGGTGTTAAGATAATATTAGCAGACGATACAGAGATAAACTCCTTCTGGGATCCTATTAACCATTCCATCACTGGAGATTCCTGATAGTTTGCGAAAATCCTGTGCCAATACCTTGTCTTATATAAGCGAGTCATAGGGAGCCTTGCATATATAAGAGATTACATTGGCCTATCAGTATTTACCTTGACCTTGTACGGCAGTGCATTCTCTTATATATGCAAGACACTGATATATATCAGAGAATACACTGGCCCAGGAACTTTAGTGCTGGACCAGCGCAGCTTCCGTCATGAAAGGGTTAACTGATTATGGGGATCATAGATAAACTGCAGCATTGGTAGGGCCTTATATAAACTGCAGCATTGGTAGAGCCTTATATAAACTGCAGCATTGTTAGGGCCTTATATAAACTACAGCATTGTTAGGGCCTTATTAGATAAACTGCAGCATTATTAGGGCCTTCTTAGATAAACTTCAGAATTGTTAGGACCTTATATAAACTGCATCATTGTTAGGGCCTTCTTAGATAAACTTCAGCATTGTTAGGGCCTTCTTAGATAAACTTCAGCATTGTTAGGGCCTTCTTAGATAAACTTCAGCATTGTTAGGGCCTTATTATATAAAATGCAGCATTGTTAGGGCCTTATCATATCAACTGAAGCATTGTTAGGGCCTTATATAAACTACAGCATTGTTATGGCCTCATATAAACTGCAGCATTGTTATGGCCTTATATAAACTGCAGCATTGTTAGGGCCTTATATAAACTGCAGCATGTTTAGGGCCTTATATAAACTGCAGCATTGGTAGGGCCTTATATAAACTGCAGCATTGTTAGGGCCTTATATAAACTGCAGCATTGTTAGGGCCTTATATAAACTACAGCATTGTTAGGGCCTCATTAGATAAACTGCATCATTGTTAAGGCCTTATTAGATCAAATGCAGCATTGTTAGGGCCTTATCATATAAACTGAAGCATTGTTAGGGCCTTATATAAACTACAGCATTGTTGGGGCCTTATATAAACTGCAGCATTGTTGGGGCCTTATCAGGGACCAGCCTAGACCAGATTTTCAGGGCGAAATGACTTCGCCCTACTATAAAAATAAGGCGAAGTGGCCGTTCTATAGGGCGAAGTGAGTCTACAAATTTTAAATTGATCAGTACTACGACAGGAGTCGCTATAGAACGAAAATAGGAGAGATGTAATATGTCAATTAAACTTATGAAACAATGGTTGAAATATGGAGTCTTTATGTTCACTTCATGGTATTGATAATACCCAAACATAATTGTGAGAGGATAGCAGCATTTTATATCGTAATTGTGGGAAAATGACCGGATTTTATTTCATATTTTTCGGGTTTTTAAAAATGCCAACAATATTTATCAAACCGAAACGAAATGAAATCATGAACACTTTTACTGCACTCTATTAGTAATCCCGTTTGAAATTTTAATATGCTTCACAAATGAATTTGTTTTTAAAATTTCTTTAACCAAACTCCATAAAGGGAGTGATGAACTGACACATTGTGAGAGCTGTGAGTTGTAATCTTCATTGTAAGGTGTGGTAATCACGGTAATCTGAAAATCACAACAACCAGATTAACACTTCAGGCCCGACGATGTTTTCACAGCTGCCAGTAATCAGACTCTGTTGTCAACATGCTTCCAGATTGGAGCAATACAGGTGTTAATTGTTTTATAACACCCTGATAGTGGTGTATCGTGTGCAATCACAGTTGACAGTTGTAAATTATCATAAATTATTTGGGGCAGTTTGCCGATTTTCGTCAGTCAACTTTGGAATTTTCAGGGCGACTTGAACTTCGCCCGACAGCAAAAATAAGGCGAAGCGGACGGCGCTAGGGCGAGTTCTTCGCCCACGTCGCCCTCTCGGCTGGTCCCTGGGCCTTATATAAACTGCAGCATTGTTAGAGCCTTATATAAACTGCAGCATTGTTAGGGCCTTATATAAACAACAGCATTGTTAGGGCCTTATTAGATAAACTGCAGCATTGTTAGGGCCTTATATAAACTGCAGCATTGTTAGGGCCTTATATAAACTGCAGCATTGTTAGGGCCTTATATAAACTGCAGCATTGCTAGGGCCTTATTAGATCAAATGCAGCATTGTTAGGGCCTTATTAGGTAAACTGAAGCATTGTTAGGGCCTTATATAAACAACAGCATTGTTAGGGCCTTATTAGATAAACTGCAGCATTGTTAGGGCCTTATATAAACTACATCATTGTTGGGGCCTTATATAAACTGCAGCATTGTTAGGGCCTTATATAAACTACAGCATTGTTAGGGCCTCATTAGATAAACTGCAGCATTGTTAGGGGCTTATTAGATAAAATGCAGCATTGTTAGGGCCTTATCATATAAACTGAAGCATTGTTAGGGCCTTATCATATAAACTGCAGCATTGTTAGGGCCTTATCATATAAACTGAAGCATTGTTATGGCCTTATCATATAAACTGCAGCATTGTTAGGGCCTTATATGAACTACATCATTGTTGGGGCCTTATATACACTGCAGCATTGTTATGGCCTTATATAAACTGCAGCATTGTTAGGGCCTTATATAAACTGCAGCATTGTTAAGGCCTTATTAGATAAAATGCAGCATTGTTAGGACCTTATCATATAAACTGAAGCATTATTAGGGCCTTATATAAACTACAGCATTGTTGGGGCCTTATATAAACTACAGCACTGTTAGGGCCTTATATAAACTACAGCATTGTTAGGGCCTTATATAAACTACAGCACTGTTAGGGCCTTATATAAACTACAGCATTGTTAGGGCCTTATATAAACTGCAGCATTTTTGGGGTCTTATATAAACTGCAGCATTGTTAGGGCCTTATATAAACTACAACATTGTTGGGGCCTTATTAGATACACTGAAGATTTATCAGGGCCTTCTTAGATAAACTGCAGCATTGTTAGGGCCTTATTAGATAAACTAATGTTAGGTACTTACCTGAATGAAGAAGATTTTGGGTTTCTTGGACAAGGTTTCGCATTTGTGTCCCTTGAATGGATCCAGAATTTCTGTGATTTTCATGGTTCCATCTGTTCCGTAAACGACGCCCTCCTCACCGTGACTTAGTATGATGCAGGTGAAACAATCCAACTGACTGTGATCCGCTTTGCCAGCTGTGAAATAAAGTACAGAGTCATTGTAATTATAAATATGAAGCAGGATCCAGCATGGTTCATGCTGCCACTTGCCAAATTTGCCAACGGCAAACAAAAAATTCAGTCAGCAAAATTGAACTTCATTTGGCAAAAATTTTAGCAAGTGCATTTTTTTAAATTCAATGAATGAACTATTTGGAAAACATCATCAAAAGTGGTGTTATCGGTTACATGTTTTAGACAGTACAAAGATAAATCCGACCGACACCTTTAGCAATCAGAATGTAATATGTGATCATCTTTAGATTTCACAAGATGGCAACAGATTTTTCCTAATTAGATCTTTAATTTATCTAATTTATCTAATTAATTAATTTATCTAATTTAATTAATCTGCAATTTGTTCAAAAAAAATTAATTTGGCAAACATTTTGGTCCAGTGCCCACACCAACCCTGGGGTCTGCACCAACATAAACAATTATGTAACGTAATCATTGAAATTTTTTTATTATTCTGTTTATTACACTTTCAGCCATTGAAATTCCTTAATTTTGTAGATAATGTGTGACAATATAGTCCCTGAACAGCTAGATCAACACATGTTGAATCCTATATTTCAGTTAAGCAGATGAAAAAGTCATTTAAATATTTGTAATATAATGATTATTTTTCAAAGTTCCGTAATTTACTAAATATTCACTGCAGACAATTTGATACGAGGATTGGAATATTCAGGTGGTATGTGTAAATCATGTTGGTTGGTACTTGATATTCTGAAAAATCGTTCAAAAAGAACAAAATATTTTTCAAAGTGACAATGTTTTAGTTCGCGAAAACTAACAGTCACCATTGGAACATGTAGAAATTCATTTCGAAATTGGGATAACGTTATGTAATGTTAAGTCCACTGAATCATTTTAAACAAACTAATTCACTGGTTAATACAACTAGAGGTGGGACTCTCCCAATGGGACAAAGAATACCTCCTGCAGCGCTATTAGGCTACATTGGGGAGAGACAAATGATACCCCCTGCAGCGCTATTAGGCTACATTGGGGAGAGACAAATGATACCCCCTGCAGTGCTATTAGGCTACATTAAGTATAGAGGTGGGACTCTCCCAATGGGACAAAGAATACCTCCTGCAGCGCTATTAGGCTACATTGGGGCGAGACAAATGATACCCCCTGCAGTGCTATTAGGCTACATTAAGTATAGAGGTGGGACTCTCCCAATGGGACAAAGAATACCTCCTGCAGCGCTATTAGGCTACATTGGGGAGAGACAAATGATACCCCCTGCAGCGCTATTAGGCTACATTGGGGAGAGACAAATGATACCCCCTGCAGCGCTATTAGGCTACATTAAGTATAGAGGTGGGACTCTCCCAATGGGACAAAGAATACCTCCTGCAGCGCTATTAGGCTACATTGGGGAGAGACAAATGATACCCCCTGCAGCGCTATTAGGCTACATTGGGGAGAGACAAATGATACCCCCTGCAGCGCTATTAGGCTACATTAAGTATAGAGGTGGGACTCTCCCAATGGGACAAAGAATACCTCCTGCAGCGCTATTAGGCTACATTGGGGAGAGACAAATGATACCCCCTGCAGTGCTATTAGGCTACATTAAGTATAGAGGTGGGACTCTCCCAATGGGACAAAGAATACCTCCTGCAGCGCTATTAGGCTACATTGGGGCGAGACAAATGATACCCCCTGCAGTGCTATTAGGCTACATTAAGTATAGAGGTGGGACTCTCCCAATGGGACAAAGAATACCTCCTGCAGCGCTATTAGGCTACATTGGGGAGAGACAAATGATACCCCCTGCAGCGCTATTAGGCTACATTGGGGAGAGACAAATGATACCCCCTGCAGCGCTATTAGGCTACATTAAGTATAGAGGTGGGACTCTCCCAATGGGACAAAGAATACCTCCTGCAGCGCTATTAGGCTACATTGGGGAGAGACAAATGATACCCCCTGCAGCGCTATTAGGCTACATTAAGTATAGAGGTGGGACTCTCCCAATGGGAGAGGTGGGACTCTCCCAATGGGACTAAGGATACCCCCTGCAGTGCTATTAGGCTACATTGGGGCGAGACAAATGATACCCCTGCAGCGCTATTAGGCTACATTAAGTATAGAGGTGGGACTCTCCCAATGGGACAAAGAATACCTCCTGCAGCGCTATTAGGCTACATTGGGGAGAGACAAATGATACCCCCTGCAGCGCTATTAGGCTACATTAAGTATAGAGGTGGGACTCTCCCAATGGGAGAGGTGGGACTCTCCCAATGGGACTAAGGATACCCCCTGCAGTGCTATTAGGCTACATTGGGGCGAGACAAATGATACCCCTGCAGCGCTATTAGGCTACATTAAGTATAGAGGTGGGACTCTCCCAATGGGACTAAGGATACCCCCTGCAGTGCTATTAGGCTACATTGGGGAGAGACAAATGATACCCCTGCAGCGCTATTAGGCTACATTGGGGAGAGACAAATGATACCCCCTGCAGTGCACATGCTATAAACAAGAGGTGGGACTCTCCCAATGGTACAAAGGATACCCCCTACAGCACTAAATTTAGGCTACATTAAGTATAGCCATAAGATATTACAAACTCGGACAAACTTATGCATGTTGAGAAAAATTTCTAAGCTAACAAAGGGGGATAATGGAGGAACGGACTCATAATCGCAGGTATTCATGGTACTAAATATCAATGTCAAGTTTTAAAAAAAAATGTCTGAAAAATGTATGAATACAAACTCGGATAAGCTGATTCCAATATATCCCTCTGTTAACCCTTTACCCAACAAAACGGCCAAAACCGGCCAAATAAAGCTTCAACAGCCTAAAATATCTTCAGTCTGTCTCAATAGAACCATACAAATATGGATATCATTGGAACCGGCTCCTTGACCACATTGTGATAGTTATAGTTATGCCCTGTGCCAATGCATTCTCTTATATATGCGAGTCGACCATAGGTCGCCTCGCATATATAAGAGAATGCATTGGCCTAAAAAAAATCTTTTTTTAAAGTCGCTGTCGCGAAAATTCTCAATATATGTTCATTTATTCATATTTGTATCAAGTTATGCACACTTATTTAAGAAAACAATCCCCCGCTGTCTGAAAGATACGAGTGTTTACGACTGTGTGTGTCTGGATGCCCGATGCCTCACCTTATTATCTATTTTGACGGAAACAGTTATTTGCGATAAAGCGTGTGACGTATTCAAGGACCTTGGGTATTTCCCACAGGCACAGAATGGCTGACACTGACAGAAACATTTTTGCGATCTGATTGTTCCTCATCTGATTCGTCAGCAGAAGACACTTTAAATTTGACAACGGGAGCGTACATGCACGAGCCGGAATTACCACAAAATTACCATGGTGTGAGACCACCAAACGATCCAGACCAGATGGCAAAGAGATGAAAATCGCGTACGAAAATGGTGAGTCACTGAGCGTCTCTTATTAAAAATATCGCGGTCACTGGCAAAACATGTGAAAATAAAATTTATATAAATACTAGCTAAAACCCCGTTTATACGAGCGGACATGTGTAATAATCATTACGCATACTCAATACATCGAAATATGAAATATAATTCAAGGAAAAGTTGTGTGTCTGCCGAAATGTTAGTCTAAAAATATACCAGTAGTGAGTAGTATTTTTTTTACTAAAAATGTAAATTTTTTGATGTATTGAAATTCTGGACTCGACCACTGCCAGTCCATGGCTGCTCACGGATTGACATTGGATTCAGCTATTAGTATCAGTACTATGACAATCAGAGACAGTGTTTTCACTGGCTAAAATAATAAATAATAATTTGCCAAAAATTAGCTAACTCTTGATTTGTGACATTGTCCAAGAAAAAAAAAGTGTCTTGAAAGTTGAATATTCAACATGTTAATTGTTATCTCGACACATCTTGAGATCCTGACATGCGCATCTCAAGCTCTGAACATATTACTAGTATCTCGCGATATTATCTTGAGATCTCTGCATATTTTCTTGAGATCTTGCCGTATGATCTCGAGAAAATATGTTAATATCTCATCATACTCATGATTCTTTTCTCGAAATGTCGAGATAATATCTTGGTGTGGATATTTTCTATAACAGTATATGGTACATTGTATACCAGAAGAATGGAACCTGTCTTTACTCACATCTATCCAAAAATCTGGTGACCCAACTGACTGTAATAATTATAGGGGAATAAGTATAACCAGCTGTTTGGGTAAATTGTTCACAAATATCCTACAAAAGAGACTCAGTGAATACTTGGAAACTGAAGATAAGTTATCTATGAACCAAATAGGATTCCGCCAAGGAAGTAGAACAAGTGACCACATATTTGTTCTGAAAACAATTTTAAATAAATACATTTTATGTGATCAAAAGCAATTATATGCTGCATTTGTTGACTTGAGGAAAGCCTTTGATAGTGTATCAAGACCATTATTATTCAAAAAATTACAAGCGAAAGGTATAAACGGGAAATTTTATAACATAATAACAAGCATGTACTCTAACACTATGTATGCTTGTAAATTGGACAATGGTTACAGTGAACCATTTAAAGCAAATATTGGTGTGAAGCAAGGTGATAGTCTTAGTCCAATATTATTTAATTTATATGTTGATGATATCACAGAATATAAGCACTCCCATATGTCTGCACCAATATTATTACATGAAACTAAATTTAGCCATCTACTATATGCAGATGATTTGGTCCTCATTTCTGAGACTCAAGATGGTCTGCAAAACTGCCTTGATAGTCTTGAAAGATACTGCAATGATTGGAAGCTAACTGTTAACACTAATAAGACTAAGACAATGATATTTTCAAAAAATGTTAATATAGATCACAGTGAACAACATTTCTATTTTGGACCTCTTGAATTGGAGATGGTGGATGAATATAAATATTTAGGTATTATTTTTCACAAAGGTGGAACCTTAATCAAAGCTGCTGATAGCTTATCAGACAAAGCTAAGAAAGCATATTATGCCATAAAAAGCAAACTAAAGGATTACCCAAATTTATCAGTGAAAACATGGATGCAAATAGTCAATTCTATGATAATTCCAATAATGACATATGGATCAGAAATATGGATTTCTGATTTAAATATTAACCCTAACTCAATGAAACACATATTTAGTTCATGTGTTGATAAAACTTATACTTCAATCATGAAAGACATACTAGGTGTTAACAGTAAAGCTACAAATATTGCAGTATACTCAGAACTCAATACTATACCAACATGCTTTAAAATGTTTCACTCAGCATTCAAATTTCAGAGGAGGTTGATGGAGGTCAGTAAATCTGGGGACTCATCTTATAGACATAAATTATTAATCTCTGCATTCAATGAAGATAACCTAATTCAGAAAATCAGGCCAAAAATGTCATGGGCTAATTCGTTGACTCAAATAGAGAAATTTGTGGGCCAAAAACTCACAATTATGAATGGATCAGAATTAAAAAACTTAATAACAGTTACTTATAACTTAAAAGTTGAAAATGATTATAAAAGAATGTTGAATCTCAATGAAGGTAAACTAAGGTTTTACAGCAAAATTTATGGAATCACCAAACTCCAAGACTATCTCACATATAACATTCCAAAGGCAAATAGAAGAGAACTGACTAAATTGAGGATTAGTGCTCATGGCCTACATATTGAAACAGGAAGATATACTAGACCAAAAAAAGACGTTTCGGACAGATTGTGCAACTTTTGTCTCAAACAAGTTGAAGACGAAATACACTTTTTATACTATTGTACTATGTATAAGACTTGAGAAGAAAATATGACATATTTCAACTGGGAGAAAATATTAACAACCCCAAGATGCTGCTGAATCCAAAAACCTTCTCTGCAACAAAGCAAATATGTAATTTCATCAAAGAAGCCCTAGATAAACGTAAATCAAACTTACCCTCGAATTAATATATTATTATATATTAACGACTAGAGCTATAGCTCATATTACGAAATATTAACAAGAGGTTGGTATAGGGTGAGTTAACCAACACATTTAAACTACATATATATATATACCGTATATATATATTAATTTAGCCTATAGGCAGTAATAATATATTAATGATTATATATGAGACGATATTTATTTATGTATTATATTATATGTTATTTTATTCTTGGATTACGCTACAATATGGTCATATCCAATAAAGAATTTGAATTTGAATTTGTATATCATTTTGAAGACAGATTCATTGTGGTCCAAGTGAGATGATTAATGATATTCATGGGTTCACATGACTGTCGGGGTACTATACATGTACATGTAGTATGTCTTTTGAATGAAAATATGTTACGGTACTGGTATAGAAGAGCAACAGGAGGTATCTCGGATTCTCGGTCCAAAACAGCATCAACCCAACCAATTTCCCAAGCTGTTGTGGACTGAGAAGACTTGGTCTATACTAGTCCAAGTCTTCTTGTACTAAAACCAGCTAAGATATTGGGATGGCGATGCTGGCGTTTAGTCCAAGCCCGCTTGCATACCAATCCTACCACACGACTTACGCCCACGATCTGTGGCGGGAATCTGTGGTGTATTTTACTCGATTTACCTAGCAAATCAATACATGATGCTATATACATCGGAAAGGCTTACATCTTATGGTCACAATGGTGTATAATAATCTAACTTTAATGTTAAATTACACATAGAATATTCCGGTTGATTGCCATAAACATCGATTTGTTTCTATGTTTGTTTACGTTTTAACCGAAAGCCGAAGTGGTCCGAATAAGTTCGGCATAATCCGCTGTTTGTTCTGAGAATTCTACTTTCCGTTTCTATATATAGCGCGGGTTTTCCGAACAAAAATGGTGAAAACCGATCGCCCGAAAGTCCAGTTTTCTATGTGCTTTCAGAACAATTCCCGCACTAAAAACTTAATGACATAATGGAGGATCAGAACGGTAGTTTTGTTGACAATTTTCGCAAGCAACTTGTCAAAATTGGAGCAAATTAGAACTCTTGTGTCTGACTTTCCATCCGTGTGATTTTCATCCATGTGCATTTTGACGTTTGTGTTGATAAAATAATCGGAGAACCGAATCACACAGTTTCGAAATATAGTTCTTCCGTTTTAGTGGGACTTTTCAAACTTAAGTTTAAAAATTTATACAAATTTTGTTTGATTTTTTGTGTGCTTAACAAGAGCAGTATATTGCTCTGTTCGCTTAGTATATATCTTAATTTCGCCGAAGTCCACCAAATGTGGGAAATGTAGCACCATATTATTTATTCTAATACTCGTTGTGTTTACACTGTTTTAAACTTTGAGAGGGTTGTAATTCCCCGTAATTTATTTAATGTATTACATTTATATCTTCAATGTTTAATTAATCTATTTATTATTTTATTTATTGACACACATAATTACGATTACAATGGAGAATTCTTCGTAATTTGCGTTGTTGTCCAAAATCTACGGAATATTTTCAACGGAAAATGCCGAACACAGTTCGCGAGGTCAACCGAGTTCGCATACTTTAAAAAAATTGTAAACATTGAGGTAAATGTCTCTTTTCGCATTAAATTACCGTTTTAAATTCACAACTGATGTGGGTTTCAGATAAAATAGCATGTCTTCTGTGGAAAATATCCGTTTATTGTCGCAATTGTGATATTTTATTTCATATAATTGTGGTTTTATTTGAGCGGGTCACTAACGCTTAAGCCGTGTCATAAGCGAGCATATAGGGCGGTCTTGGACTAAACGCCAGCATCGCCATCCCAATATCTTAGCTGGTTTTAGTACAAGAAGACTTGGACTAGGTCTATACATGCCAATGTATGCTATTTCTGAATATATAGTCATGAAACGGAAAGAAATTAACTTTCCAAGAAAAAGTTGTTTGAGTCAGTATTTGGGGCAGGAGAAAGATACCCGGGTTTATTATCGCCCCCACTCCCCAACCGAGCAGCTACTTATGACAAAAATGAATTTATTATTTTATAAGTTACTCATTTTGCTTCATACACTCATGAAAAGGCGAGAGATACTCAAGCCTCGGTATTCCCCCCTCGCACCCCAAACCCTGACTCAATGAAATTTTTCTCGATTAATTTTAATTTCTCGCCATTTCATGACTATATAAAGCGATATACCGGTACATGTAAGTGATAAATAATAAGATATTTTTGTCTCATATGCAGCTGCTGGTTTCTTTTTTTGGGGGGGGGAGGGATATTCAGGCCTGTGTAATTTCTCCCAACCCAAATCCTGACTCAATCAAAATTTTAATGGATATATAGCATTATAGGGCAATATAAGCAATAAAATAATTAGTTTATTTTTGTCATATACTCTTATGTAGATGCTGGGTGTGGGGGATATTCAGACCTGGGTATCTAATTCCCCCCTCTCCACACAAACCCTGACTCAAACAACTTGTAACATGTTAATTTATCGCCATTTAATGACAATAACATAAAAATAAATAAGCAATAAATTAATACGTGTACATTTATATTTTGTCGTATGTTGAATTCTCGGTGGGTGTGAGCATTTGACAGACTGAAAATAGTGAAAAGGGGGGATGCACTGGGGGAGATATCATGTACACCAGGTAAACAAACTACTATAGTATAAGCTGTGAATCGTTAAAACAGGATATTAACAAAACTGGATAATGAAATAGATACCTGGTAAACAATTCAGCAGGTATAACTTCTGATAACAAATTTGTGCGGAACTTATCCAAGATGCATGTATCCATGAGAACAAGTGGACGGACAGACGCATGCCCACTGTCATTCATCAGAACATACAGCAATGACCTAAACATTCAACCCCTTAACCACAGCAGAACTGTGGGTAACTTTTCAGGATTTAGTCCGAAATATGACTTGTTGCCTTCATGAGAGCTTTCCGATGAATTTCCACAAGCCATATTTCAAACTGAATCCTGAAACTATACCTATAATTCTGATGTGGTTAAGGGGTCGATTATTTAGGGCATTACTGTATGTCGAGTTTGTTACACATTTGTCAAAGTTTGCATCAACAAAATTGAGGAATTGAATGTTAACTCTTGAGTTGTTCCATAATAAATGTATTTCCCTTGTCATTTCAGGTGTTCATGCAGCCTATGTATGTGATGGAGACTACAATGTACCTGTGAGTGCAGATGTTGCCATGAGATTGAAAAAGTTGAGACCAAGCTAAAGGAAGTGACAAAAGCGATTTCATAGGAAGAAGGACACTTCAAGTGTATCACAGAGACTGTCCCCTTCAGGAGTGTGTGTCTGGACCCATGGCTACTTGAAGTTGCATGGTTAGGATACCAGCAACAGTATAGTCATCCGTTTAATGGACCTCTGCACAACAAATACAGGCATATCGCATAGACAGTTTATTCGGTGGTGCTATGGCTACCATGGTTTGCATAACTGCAGACCTCTTCCATCGTGTGTTGTGAATGGCATCAGTAATTTCAGTATGCTTTCCCAAATGATGATGGAAATTACAGGGGCTTTCGTTTGCCCGAGCTGGAGAAATGCATGAATAAATGAATGAAATCTTAATAGATTATTGTTACAATGTATCTCCTTAATCTTCATCTCCCATATATGACTGAAAATAATTTCATTCATTTGATAACGTTTGACTCTGGAATGGCCAAATTGTTTGATATTTAACTTTTTTTTTATTTAAATTTTTTTTATTTTCAAGTGACAAATTTCCTCCCACTTTTCATAGTTTGATCCTGAAATTGCCAGAAAAATGTTTTTTTTTATAATTCCCTTTTTTTTTTTATTAAAATATATTTTTTTCCAAGCGACATATTTTTTTAATCACACAATTGATTATTTGATCCTGAAATGGCGAGAAAAATGACTTGAGATTTAAATTTGTTTTTATTTAATTTCATTCTTTCAAATGTCCAGGTCTGGATAGCTACCCACAACCCAGCACCTACATGACAAAAAATTGTCTCATGGTTTCATTGCTTATTTTGCTTTATAAAGTCATGAAACAAAGATTCCAGAACATGATGTAGCAACATTAGCAATGATCAAACTGCAAGAAAATTCCAGCAGCAAATGTCATTTTGTATGGGATTCATCAAAATACTCGCCCGCTTCCACAAAAAAGGCTATTATAAAAACATGGTTGATGACGGACACTTATTTACTACAAATAAATAGAAAAAGATTTAGACAAAACCTGACCTCTGCCATATGTCCACTCTGCAAACTAGCTGATGAGGACAGAATACACTTCATTTCACAATGCACGAACACTAGCAACCAACGACATCGTTACATACAAAAACTCAAACTATGTCTCTCAAAAACTACCACTGAAAAATACATTATTGATCAACCAGAACTCTTAACTCAGTTAACCTTAGACTGCACAAAACTAGAAACCTGGAACCTAACCGATATAGAAAAAGAACAAATTGAAAAACTGGCAAGAAATTTCTTATACTCAATTCATGTGCATAGAGTAAACACTTTAAAAACAGAAGCAGACAAGTACATATAAAATGACAAACTAGCCGAGCTGTACAGGCAAAACAACTACCTGTAAATATTCTTGTCAATACGACAATTTTAACTATACCAATCTTAAAAACAAAACAAAAATATACATGTACATATGAAAGCTCAACTTAAAAGTTCTTAAGTGTAACTTACACACACACAAATCTTTTAACTCACTAGTACCACAATTCTACCAACTATTTTATCATTATTGCAGTTTTACCTGGTTTTATTTGACTTATTTTTACTTCCATTATTTTATATACCCAATATAATGGGGTGCTCCTCACTTAAAGGAGGGAAATCCACAACAAGCAAGCATGAAATGGCAAGAAATAAGACTTCTCCTGAGAAGGTGATGTATGGAACTAATCTGCATAAAATGACAAAATAATGATTTTTGCTCACTATTTTTAAAGCAAACGCTTTTTTATGGTCGTTATTGTTGTCACATTTTTGTATATTATAATAAAAAAGAATGAGTCAGAGGCAAATTGGAGAAAAAAAAATTGAACCCCATACAATGCTGAGGATGCGGCCCATTTTGGGAGGGGCTGGTGTGTTTACCCTGAACATAGATATTATATTATTTAGCGTAATAACACTCCAGTATTTACTTTTTCAACTGAACGAATGGAAGAAGCAATGGTATACTGTATAGATCTGTATTTCACTGTTTGATCATATTAAAATCATTTTCACAAAGATGATACATGCAGATACGTAGACAGCATAGCCACCCAAGAAGCCCTTCTGATAGTTCAGCCAGAAACGTAATTCGTACTCTTCTTGTGGGACTTGAAAGCAGAAATCTGCGAAAGCGGTCACGTATCCCATGCATTTCATATCAACAATAGGTTGAAAGTTAATAAATTTCGAAGTTCCCGTGGACCTACATGTAGATCATGCCACGAATACCTACTCCAGCGGCACGGGAGTAGAGATTCATGGCATGATCTGCTGTGGTCCTATTCTGACAGTCACAGTGACACACGAACTTCGTCCAAATATGTACAAATTTACTCCGGCCACACGAATAATTCATGTCGTATTATTCAATATTTTATTACACACATAAATACATTCCGAATTCACGATTTCCAACGAAAACGAAACATGTTTGTGAACTAAAACAAAACCACGCAGAAACCGATTTCGATAACACAATGTCAACAGAATGCCGCAAGGTGATTAATGACGTCACGGGTCAAAAATAAATTACACCGAATCTGCAGTTTGCGTTTACAGCTGTGCGCATGCCAGGGGGGTTTCCTGGAATGCGAATCGATAGCGGCTAATATTGGGACGATTAATTTTGTTCTCAGAACGACTCTGTTGGTATAATAAGCGGGGAAATGGGTAAAATATGAACTTCGCGACGGCGATTTTAACACTTTTTACCATTTTTTCTTACATTCTTTAACAATTTTATAATTTGTAATGTGTTAAGCCAATGCATTCTCTTATATATGCGAGGCGACCTATGGTCGACTCTCATATATAAGAGAATGCATTGGCACAGGGCCGTTCTGTTGGGTAAAGGGTTAACACTCACCTGCTTGGAGAGTGTCCTTCATTTTGCTCACTGATATATTCCGCTGGACTCTGACAAGGAAATCAAGTTCTTCAAATCTCTGCTGTAGAGCAGCGGCATCGACATCAGAACCCTCACGCCGCGGCATTCCACACGTGAAATCAACATTGTTCATTATTAGAGCAAAGCCTCTTTTTGGAAAGCCCATGTCATATATTCTCTTAGCATCTTGGGTTTGTCCAGCATTATGGATTGGTGGCCTGGGAGAGGGCTTCCTGAAAACAGTGATCACATCAGAAATAATGAAATTTTAGAAAAACATTCTGGCATATGAGTTGGCAAATCCAAAAGATGTTTGTAGACAAGAATTTCCATTTACACAAGATCATTACACAAGATAATTAGTCAAACTGTGACACAATCAACAATTATGCAAGTTCCTTCCAAATTGGAAATCAGATATATGAAATTGTCAATTGACACTGTAGCTCAACTTAGAGAGGGGATAATTTCATGTATTACAGTCAATGGATCCAGCGATTAGGAACTCAGAAAGTTAAAAATCTAAGTATTAAATACATGTACCTTATGTAATATAGATATCAGTAGGGTTGTGTTTTAGTTGGTAACTTGGTAAGTGTCTTTTTACACTTGTTTGAAGATATCCCAACAAGATACAGCTGTTATTGTCAACATTTCTTTGCATTGGTAAGTATCATTATTAATCAGATGTTGGCATTTCAGTGAAAGCGTCTTTCTAAGATGGCTGCTGGCAGCCATATTTTTTAACAGATTTCGGTAAAAGTGGGAGATTCCCATCTAGAGGGCACCCCGAAGATCCAAATGAAGTTTGGTGATGAACGGATGACTGTAGGGTGTGCCTAAGCATTTAGTCATGCAAAAAGTAAAATCAAAAATGGCCGCTGGCAGGCATTTTTTTCAACAAAATTCGGAAACATTTGATGCCTCCCATCTTCTGGTCAACCAAAAGATCCATATGATGTTTGGCAACGATCGGATGAGGGATGTGGTCTGTAGGGTGTGATAAAGGATTTAGTCATGCAAAGAGTACATCCAAGATGGCTACAATGTACCTTCGGCCATGTTTTTCATTGAAAATTGTTCAAATTTGTTAGCTCCCATTAAGAAGCCATCCTAAATATGCCTGTTTTCATAACAATTTTCCAATAAATGCATGCTGCTGGATGTGGCGATGGATTCAAATGTGAAATCGAAGATGGCCAAGAATTTCAGAAAAAAATGTGATTGCTCCCATCTAGATCACACCGAAGATCCATATGAAGTTTGTTGACGACGGACGAAATGGTAGTTGTGGGACTTCCAGTTTGTGGGACCTTCGACAAGAGTTACGGGACTTCCATATTGTGTTCTTAATGTTCTTAAGAACTGCGTCTTCTGGGACTAAACCACAAATTACAAAGTTTCAAGGCGACTTAAGATCCAAAACCAATGTTACCATCCAGAAACCAAAAACCAAGCCCAAAGTCCAAAAAGGGCCATAATTCCTAACAACTTTGGGAAAAATTCAAAATTGACCAAGCATGTTCTGGGACTTTTTATGATTTCTGGGACTTTTTGAAAGTCTCACAACAATAAGGTACATGTCTGTCCAGGAGTGTCCAAAAATGTCCATGTCAAAAGATGTCCATGGGGTATTGGGAATTTTGTCTGAATCCAATTTTAACATGTTTGTGAGAATTAATAATGAGACAATATACATTGAATTTGTGAGACTTGCAAAAAGTCTCATGAGCCAGAAAAAAGTCCCAGAAAATACCATTCATAGAGACGCACGCACAGAAGGACGGATGCCAACCCATGGCAATAGCTAAAACATGATAAAGTTTGTTAAGTTGAGCTAAAAATGGGTCATTAGCTAATAAACCTAAATTACTAAGGTAAATGTATTGTCAATTGTTCTAAGACAGATACATGTATATGTGCCTTAGTAATTTAGTAATTTAAAAAAAATTTAGTAACCTAAATTACTAAATGGATTCCCCTATTATTAAAGATAGTTTATCTCTTCTTAACCCTTTATGGAGCCCCAGACAGAGAGAACAATGCACTGATGACTGTCGTCTGCTTGGGTCAGTGTGAGGCTCCATACGGGAGTGTTATATAACCCTTTATGGAGCCCCAGACAGAGAGAACAATGCACTGATGACTGTCGTCTGCTTGGGTCAGTGTGAGGCTCCATACGGGAGTGTTATATAACCCTTTATGGATCCCCAGACAGAGAGAACAATGCACTGATGACTATTGTCTGCTTGGTCCATGTGAGGCTCCATACGGGAGTATTACATAAACCTTTATGGATCCCCAGGCAGAGAGAACAATGCACTGATGACTGCTGTTTGCTTGGGTCAGAGTGAGGTTCCATATGGGAGTGGAGAGTGGGAGTGGAGAGTTTAGCCATACCTCCATGATGTCATGATATACACCCCCCCCCCCCAGTCACTACGTCCAACGTCACCTTCAAGTAAAATACAACCCGGAAGTAAATGCAGACGGAAATGATTGAACAAGATTTCGACGTATTTTCGTATCCATAAATATGTTGTCTATTTTCGTATTAAAACACCAGATAAATAAATCATGAATCGACAGTTAAATTTGTCTAAAAGTAATACGAGTAACAAGTTATAAATTATGTACCGTAGGCCTAATTGTAAAAGATATCCGCATAAATAACAGTAGGCTCGCAAATTGAATAGCACGCGGTCGAATATTGGTAGCGGGGTAATGTCACAAGAGCCATACTCGTCCGTGACCTCGATAAATGGTATACTCGTAGGGCGCGCATCTATAATATCAAATCGACTCCATTCCACCCCCAATGTGCAATTTGTCTTATACATGTATGTCAAGATGTTCCACCCACTTTGGTGTTCTAGAAACCTCCCGAAATATACCCGTTAATTAGTTGAATATAAGGTGACTGCAAGTTCTGAGGTGAAGGTCGAGTATAGCTCTTGCGACATTACCCCTCTACCTCAAATATTGGGCCAGCTTTTCTATCGTTTCGGGTCCCATGAACTCGGCCCAGTTCCCGTTTTGCGTTTTATCACAAACCGAAAGTAGACGAAGTAAAAGATTGGGCGAACCATGACTCTCAAAATAGGTTTTATATCGAAGCGATGTCGCATCTCAGCCAACCAAAAACAGTTTTATTTAGTGATTTGTGACTTCTAGTATTGACATTAGCACACTCGTGATTCGTTCCATTGTTATGTTCGTTTGTTTATCACACAAAAAAATAATAAATGTCACATTATGTGATGGATTTACCCCCAAAAAAATAATAAACGTGATGGGTCACAATAAGCGTAATAGTGTGTATTTTTGCTTCAAATTAATAAACGTGCCGGCACGTTTATTTGGCACCTGAGAGTAATAAGGTGACTTCTCATCAATGATGATTTAGTATAGAATGGGTTAAGACACCATAATAATCCCTGTCGTCTCTGGTCTCTAGAAATGAATAATATACGACATACTTTTTTTCAGCACCTGGCCAAGCATCTGTTTCATCGCTGTTCATAGTGAAAGGTTGAGCATCTGTCACGTCTATATTATTATCTGCTACACCAGCCGTGGCCTCTGATCCATCTAAAAGTAAATATTTATATTTTTTTAATATTTTATTTTATTTTTAAACATCATGTTACATATGCATGTAACATAGAAGGGAAGAAGTGAATGGGGTTCATAACTCTGAAATGGTCACTGTCACCCCCTTTCGTTCAGTTGGGCAACCATTTTTTTTTTTTTACATTTGGTTACCAGGTATGAATTAATTATGAGCGGAATTTTGTCGGTAGATTAATATGTTCTGATTGGTAATTAAAGCACATTCATTCTTGTTCTTATAGTTACATGTCCATCTTAAAGATGCATAATCTGATTAACCCTTTACCCAACAGAAAGGCCCTGTGCCAATGCATTCTCTTATATATGCGAGTCGACCATAGGTTGCCTCGCATATATAAGAGAATGCATTGGCTTAACACATTAAAAATTATAAAATTGTTAAAGAATGTAAGAAAAAATGGTAAAAAGTGTTAAAAAAAGATTTTTTTTTAGGCCAATGCATTCTCTTATATATGCGAGGCGACCTATGGTCGACTCGCATATATAAGAGAATGCATTGGCACAGGGCTAACTGTAACTATCACAATGTGGTCAAGGAGCCGTTTCCAATGATATCCATATGTGTATGGTTTTATTGAGACAGACCGAAGATATTTTAGGCTGTTGAAGCTTTATTTGGCCGGTTTTGGCCGGTTTGTTGGGTAAAGGGTTAAGCGCCCCTCAATTACTATTCATTTGGATTCGGGGGTAAAAATATTTGATTCCAGTTGAGGAACCCACTTATCAAAGCTCAAGAGTTATTAGATATCGATTTTTAAAATCTATTATTTTTCACCATCGAGACTTATTAGTGGCCAAGTAAAAAATTGACGAGCCAACAGTCTCGGACCAAATTATGGATGAAGAGGGATAACTCTAAAATCAAGAGGCTTTATGTTGATAATAAGACCAAATTTCGTTGAACAACATTTTGATAAATAACATGTTTCGGGCAATTTTATAATATAGTTGACAGTGGTTAGCATTATTTTTGGGCAATTAATCAATTCTGATAACTGAAGCAGCATTTCTAAAAATGTTGTTGTTGGAATCTGATTATATGGGGACCATCAAATGGGATTGCGTACAATTAAGCACCGTTATCAAAACATAAATAAACAGATATATTTGATATCATACATTTGGTATTAAAGGTGGATTATCTCATAGTAAAAATGTATTATATAGTTACCGGGGTATAAAATATTAGATCTGAATTGAAGACTCCTGTCCGGAAATGCTTCTATCGATTAATATTAATTTTATTTCGAATATTTATTGGTCTAAAAAGGTGTGGTTGTTTAGCTAACGACCAATAGTGGTTACTGTTAACAGAGACCAGAAATTTTATTGCGCAATTTTGTCACAAATAAACATTAATCATACTCATTATCGCTTATAACTATGGAATAAAACAATACAATCACATTTGTCATTCGGTGGGTAGCCATAGGAACAGCCTAATGCTCTATATCGCTATACGGTATCACCCGATTGGTCTGTTCTAAAAATAGACAAAAAACAGGCCCAATAAAATATTCCAATTAAAATTAATATTAATTGATAGAAGCCTTTCCGGACAGGGGTCATGAATTCATATTTATTATTTTATACCCACGCAACTATTTCAAATTTGTTATTTAAAGAGATAATCCATCTTTAATACTGGTCATGCAAATTGTGTCATTATTGTTATTATGTCACATCTTTTCATATTAACATAAAATAGGTCATATTTGCAGTTTCATTTCAACATTTTCGGAAAAGTAAAAAAAAAATGTATTTATAGGGGTAGGGTAAATGTTTGACACATGGTTGCAGTTTGGCTACTCGGGTACTCCCAGTCATGATTTTTGGCATTGTTTTATCGGACTCTAACATTGGAACTTTTTAAAACTATCATATTGTTGATCGAAGCAAAATTGTTTAAATGTTAATAAGTTAAAGGGCCATACAAGTTGAATCATCATGCACAATTTGGATAAAGTTTTCAAAAGTTCTGGAATTATGTAAAAATAGAAAGGGATATCGCACCAGTTTTTGTTTTATTGTGACCGTATATATGCCTTGGTCATGATATATGTCAAACTTATAATAATGATGCAAACATACAGTCATGTGCCTCTATCTGACAACAGTTGAAGAAAAAATATACACTGAGACTCAGAGTAGTCTCTCCTACCTTTGGACACTTTTTATAACTGGATTTTAGTGTTACTGTGACCCAGATTAGATGCTTGACAATTTGATACATAGAAATGAAAAAATGTGAGAGAGTGCAACAAAATAGAAAACTAAGCGTCTTTTGAGAATTGGCTCACGGACTATAATCTGTGATACTGTATGATAACTAAATAAAACATGTATGAATAGCAAAGAATGTTTAAAATGGTTGATATTTGTTTGAGTTATCAAGCCATAGAAACCAAAATTGGAAACAATGCCATTGGCATTCCTTTAAAAGCATTCATTATGGCAAACATCCATACCAAATTTCAATCAGATCTGATAACCTACATGTACATGTATGGCTGGGATATCTGCTTGAGTAGACAAAAAGAATTGATTTCCAGATATACAAAGAAGGATTACTCTCAAATGGACAAAAATTGACAGATCCAATCTAGAGTCCACCCAAAATATCCATATGACATTTGGTGATGATTGGATAAGTGATGTGGCCAGTTGATTGTCCTGAAGAATTTAGAGTAAAAATCCATTTTCATAATAAGTTCCATTTACATATACATAATAAGTGCCGTAAATCTGGAAAAAATCAATGGACAATCGGCGATAAACTAACGCAATTACATGTAGTTCTTTGCATTCAATTAATATATAAATAATGCCAGTGTTTGCTGTAAATTTGGATTAATATTCGTAAAAATAACTACTTTGAGCAAGATTATTCTCCATTTCTATTTGATCACCACACCGGAGTGTTTCACATCACTTTAATGGTGCATTCTTCAGACAGTTGTAGTGACTGAGTCATAAAATATCAGTTTGAAGTAGAGAAATAAGAACTTAATATGTCTTTAATTTAGAGAAATAAGAACTTAATATGTCTTTAATTTAGAGAAATAAGAACTTAATACGGTATGTCTTTAATTGGTATTGTCCTTGTAAATTGTCAATAATATATAAAATATCTGGGCCGCAATTATATAACTACAGTAATGCCCTAAGTAATCGACCCCTTAACCACAGCAGAATTATGGGTAACTTTTCAGGATTTAGTCGGAAATATGACTTGTTGCCATTCATCGGAAAGCTCTCGGCGAGAGCTTTTATAAGCCATATTTCCGACTAAATCATGAAAAGTTACCCATAATTCTGCTGTGGTTAAGGGGTCGATTATTTAGAGCATTACTATACTTGATTTTCACTGGCATCTCACATGTATAGTATGATTAAAACATTCACCTTTTCAATGATATTCTCATTTATCCAATTAAATTAGAAATAACACTGACACCTACTAGTAGTGAAGTCAACCAATCCTGCTCTGGGAGATCAGACTCTTTGTTTAATATATGAGGATTTTTGTTACTTTACCGACTGTATAACTCATATGCTTAGTCCCTTATAAATCCATACCTGAACTTTTGTCACCTCAGCTCAGCAACTAATCCATATCCCCCCTCAATAATTAGACAAGTGAAAAGCTATTCATTGTTAGGTGTACATAATACCGACACTTGGAACATAAATATATAATTTAGGGATTACATATTACATGTGAGAACTGTAGGTGTTTGGTTCGCATAAGAGATCAGGCAATCATTTCATTAAGCTTATATACTTCAGTTCTCTTCAAGTGAACAAGTTTACAACCAATGTCCTGATGAACAGACATAGAGCAGAGGTATGTGACTACCTCAGGTACTCTCGTGATCCAAATAAACATATTTTATTAAATTTAAAGTAAATATAAAAGGTCACCGGCCGCGTGTCCTCTGAAAAGGTGGCTTTTAACTTAGGATAGCTGTTTTTTAACTCATGACCAAATTCAAAGTTGGCCTTTGTCTTCTGAAATTTGAATCACGTACCAAATACCAGTATACATGTATCACAAGATTCAGTTGAATTTAAAAACAATCAGATAACTAAAAGTAAAGTTATCATTCGGAAACCGAAATAATAGGCAAATTCAAACTTGACCTATATCTTCATGTGGTTACCCATAATTCTGCTGTGGTTAAGAAGTCATACATTACAGACGGTTGGACTGAATATTTACAATTATATTGACATGCAGGCATGCATTCTCAACACCATTATTCATATGTAAATCATGGTAAAATCTTCGATGTTTCAATACTTGTAAGAAATACACCAGATGTGATTAAAACCATACTCAGACTCTAAAAGTAGTTTTAGAATCTGAGTATGGTTTTAATCACATCTGGAAATACACATATTCCCGTACAAAGGGATATGAAAGCATATCATCTCCATATCAACCACCGTGGAGTGACAACGTGGTCACGCAACCTGAGTTTAATATGTCAACTAGGGTCCTGCGAATATTCGATATTCGATTCGAGATTCGTTTCGAAAGTCAAATTCGATTTGAATTCAATTCAAAATTGCCAACTCGAAATTTCGAATATACACTGATGGAAAAGTAGGCGGTTTACAGGCAGGTACACACGTCAATCTTAGCTGTTTTGTGCCATTTAATTACAGAAAATGATGTATATATGCACCTTATAATTATCATTGTACATCGCTATTATACATGTATATATTAAATATAAGTATAGACAGCAATTAGCCACTATAGGACAACTAAATACCTCTGATTTCTATCTTTGAACATGGTAGCCAAAAGCTTGGAGATCGCAGATGGACCGACGACGCGCGTGAATTATAATTGCTATGAGACTGATCAACCGCTAACGTTATCCGCGGTCTATCCGTCTCAGATTCCGCATTATGTAATATAGCTCAGAATTTAAACAACACGTGTTCCCGGCATTGAAAAATGCATTTTGGCGGTGTTTTCTTTTGAAGTTTACTTTCAATTTCGGAGCGTTCTTTGACACTTGACAAAACGTCATCTGTTATTCATGTTTATTTAAACATGATAAAGCTGCAGGCTTACACATGTGATGAATGCAACATGGTGTATAAATCGCAAGCATCTGGGACAACGACCCATCTATGGAATCATCTGTCCAAGAAGCATCCAGCACTACATAAACAGGCTATACACTGTGACTGTTGTTGCATCTTCAAGTTTATAACAACAGGTGATTCCGAATGTTGATTTGCAATTTTGCATGCACATGCAATCTGTACAAATTTTGGTGATTTTAGTTCCAATAATCCGTTTAGTGGTTATATTTTAATCGTCGTGACAGTCGCATGGACGTTTTAATCAATTATCAATTGAAGTTAATAGTATTGCAAATGACGGTTCATCGCCACATAAGTTATGATGGAACTTCGTGCATGTAGTTCATGGAACGTTTCACAAATCGTCTAATCGTTGACAAAACATGCCCAATTGAGAATGCAACATACAGATATGATTCGATTCGATATTCGATTCGATTTCCTGAATTCGATTTGATTCGATCAAAATCTCCAATTCGCAGGACCCTAATATCAACCTAACTATTTTAAATACTTGCAGCTACAACAATGCCCTAAATAATCGACTCTTAACCACAGCAGAATTACTGAGAGCTTTCCGATGAATGGCAACAAGCCATATTTCAGACTAAATCCTGAAAAATGACCATAATTCTGCTGTGGTTAAGAAGTCTATTATTTAGGGTATTACTGTACAGGGTGAATTGAGAGATGTCTTCTCCCTAAAATGGGCCTATTCTCCCTATTTTTACCTAGGGAGATGTGACTTCTCTCATATGCCAGTTTGCATTTATGCAAACCAGCATATTTAAAGTGTACTGACTATAATGGTGTACTAGTCATTATAATGGTCTGTTGTGTTACATAATACATATTGAATCACAGAATGGTGATGTTAGAGAGTAAATTGAACTTTATGACGTCTCCATGGTAACAACACATTTCTCCCTAATAGTCTAATAGGTAGAAGTCAGCAGGGAGAAGTGACGTCTCCATGGTAACAGTCCATTTCTCCCTAATAATCTAATAGGGAGAAGTCAACAGGGAGAAGTCACTTCTCCCTGGTAACAGTCCATTTCTCCCTAATAATCAAATAGGAAGAAGTCAGCGGGGAGAAGTGACGTCTCCATGGTAACAGTCCATTTCTCCCTAATAATCTAATAGGGAGAAGTCAACAGGGAGAAGTCACTTCTCCCTGTTAACAGTCCATTTCTCCCTAATAATCTAATATATGATATAATATAATAATTATGATACCGCAGTCTATTAGCGGTCATCACACCAAGAGTTGAACAAATAATATGACCACAAGGATCTCGTTAAAAGTTCCACAGATGGATGTACATGTATAAGATGAATCAGTAAATTTTATGTTCCTGTCTGCATGTGTAATGCCAATCAATGCAGTCTGACACCAGGCAACAATGACAATGTTGGCAACTTCAAAATTGAATAAAGTTCATGGCGTGCTACATTTAACCCATTATATACAAATTTTCTATTGAGCGTTCTCAAGTCATATACCTGGAATACTATGAACCAATGTATTATCTACGGTACCTCACACATGGAACTGCATGGGCTTGACTTAGACTTAGACACATGGAAAAAAAGGTAAGCAGAACGATAAATAACATCAACCCGGTATCGTGAACCATGACCGCATACATGTACATTGTGGTACGACCGCGGTACACATGGTGTTGAAGTGGTAACCTTACCGCAGTATTGGAGGTTACCACGCGTTACCAAACCACATAGTAGCAACACCATCTCTGAAGGAATTTAAAATGTTAATAGATTCATATTTCCACAACAGGCGATATCTATATGACGATGTCAATGACAGAACTCTACCAGCACAACAACATAATTTCAATCCATTATGATTGTGACATTTTTACCAATATATTTTCATTAGTACTGGAACAAAAAGTCGAAAGACTTGTTCCATGATTATGATAATGATGATAATACCACAGTATTACTGGGGTGAGACCATGTTGCATGTGGTCAATTACTTTAAAGTATAGCTGTAAATATCAAGAACATATTGTTCACAAATTTGTGCACATATTTCAATTTCACAAAGGGAATATCTTAATTATAGTGGAAAAAAGTCTACGATCTAGCTTGTTCTAACTCTTGTTTCAATTTTATCTTGCATAGCAACCGGTCATATCAAATGTTATTATATCAAAAATAAAGTTTTGGCGAAAGCGAAAAAGAACAGGCGACCTCTAATGTCCAAAATCGTGTGAGAAATAGAAATATTAATGCTGAAGGGGTCACTCTCACCAAAATGAAAGTGTCAATGACACTGTAGCTCAACTTGGAAAGAAAAAAATAATTTAATGTATTACAGTCAATGGAGCGATTAGGAATGTGGAAAGTTGAATATCTAATACTAGTTTATAGACATGAAGAGAAAAGTAAAATCCAAGATGGCTGCTGGCGGCCATGTTTTCGGCTGAATGACCCCAAAATGAGTCGTTCCCATCTACATGCCATCGTTAACATCCATGACAAATTTTATGACGATCAGACTAAAGGTACGACCTGTAGCCCATGCTAAAGAATTTAGTCATACAAAGAGTAAAATCCAAGATGGCTGCTGGCGGCCATATTCTTTGGCCGAATGACCCCACAATGACTCGTTCCCATCTACATGTCATTATTAACATTCATGACAAATTTTATGATGATCAGACCAAAGGTACGACCTGCAGCCCATGCTAAATAATTTAGTCATAAAAAGAGTAAAATCCAAGATGGCTGCTGGTGCCCATGTTTTTTGGCCGAATGACCCCAAAATTACTCGTTCCCATCTACATGTCATTATTAACATTCTTGACAAATTTTATGATGCTCAGACTAAAAGTAGGACCTGTAGCCCGTGCTAAAGGATTTAGTCATACAAAGAGTAAAATCCAAGATGGCTGCTGGCGACCATATTTTTTGGCCGAATGACCCCAAAATTACTCGTTCCCATCTACATTCCAATTTCAACAGCCATGACAAATTTCATGATGATCAGACTAAAGGTACGACCTGTAGCCCGTGCTAAAGGATTTAGTCATACAAAGAGTAAAATCCAAGATGGCTGCTGGTGGCCATTTTTTTTTGGCCGAATGACCCCAAAATTACTCGTTCCCATCTACATTATTATCATCCATGACAAATTTCATGATGATCAGACGAACAGTACGACCTGTGGCCCGTGCTAATGGATTAAATTTTGAAATCCAAGATGGCGGCTGGCGGCCATGTTTTTTGTCCAAATGACCCCAAAATGACTCGTTCCCATCTACATTCCAATTTCAACAGCCATGACAAATTTTATGATGATCAGACTAAAGGTACGATCTGTAGCCCGTGCTAAAGGATTTAGTCATACAAAGAGTAAAATCCAAGATGGCTGCTGGCGGCCATGTTTTTTGGCCGAATGACCCCAAAATGACTCGTTCCCATCTACATGTCATTGTTAACATCCAGGACAAATTTTATGATGATCAGACTAAAAGTACAACCTGTAGCCCATGCTAAATGATTTAGAAATACAAAAAGTAAAATCCAAGATGGCTGCTGGCGGCCATGTGTTTTGGCCGAATGACCTCAAAATGACTCGTTCCAATCTACATGTCATTGCTAACATCCATGACAAATTTTATGATGATCAGACTAAAGGTACGACCTGACTAGCCTGTGCTAATGGATTGAATTTTGAAATCAAAGATGGCCACTGGTGGCCATGTTTTTTGGACGAATGACCCCAAAATGACTCGTTCCCATCTACATGTCATTGTTAACATCCAGGACAAATTTTATGATGATCAGACTAAAAGTACGACCTGTAGCCCGTGCTAAATGATTTAGTCATACAAAGAGTAAAATCCAAGATGGCTGCTGGCGGCCATATTCTTTGGCCGAATGACCTCAAAATGACTCGTTCCAATCTACATGTCATTGCTAACATCCATGACAAATTTTATGATGATCAGACTAAAGGTACGACCTGTAGCCCGTGCTAAAAGATTTAGTCATACAAAGAGTAAAATCCAAGATGGCTGCTGCGGTCATGTTTTTGGCCGAATGACCCCAAAATTAATCGTTCCCATCTACATGTCAATATTAACATCCATGATAAATTTTATGATGATCAGAAGAACAGTACGACCTGTAGCCTGTGCTAATGGATTGAATTTTGAAATGAAAGATGGCTACTGGCGGCCATGTTTTTCATCCGAATGACCCCAAAATGACTCGTTCCCATCTACATTCCAATTTCAACAGCCACGAAATTTTTTATGATGATCAGACTCAAGGTACGACCTGTAGTCAGTGCTAAAGGATTTAGTCATACAAAGAGTAAAATCCAAGATGGCTGCTGGCGGCCATGTTTTTTGGCATAATGACCTAAAAATGACTTGTTCCCATCTACATGTCATTGTTAACATCCATGACAAATTTCATGATGATCAGACTAAAGGTACGACCTGTAGCCTGTGGTAAAGGATCTAGTCATACAAAGAGTAAAATCCAAGATGGCTGCTGGCGGCCATGTTTTTTGGCCGAATGACCCCAAAATTACTCGTTCCCATCTACATGTCAATATTAACATCCATGACAAATTTCATGATGATCAGACTAAAGGTACGACCTGTAGCCTGTGCTAATGGATTGAATTTTGAAATCAAAGATGGCCACTGGCGGCCATGTTTTTTTTCCGAATGACCCCAAAATGACTCGTTCCCATCTACATTACAATTTCAACATCCATAACAAATTTTATGATGATCGGACCAAAGGTACGAACTGTAGCCCGTGCTAAAGGAAATTGTTGACGCATCACGCACACACACACACACGGACGACGGATACCAAGCCATGGCAATAGCTCAAACTTTACAAAGTAAAGTTGAGCTAAAAATGCTGAAGGGTACACAGGATTTTCAAAATGTGCTGAAGGGTACACAGGGTGTGAAATGTCATTCTAGAGGACATTCAGTCTTCGTATCTGCCATGATTTCTGTTAGGGAATAATTGTTTACGTTCCAATGAATATTAAAATGTACTGAAAACAAAATGCTAATGGGCGCTAATGGACTTTCATAAACACAATTTAAATAATGGTGTTCGTGCCGATCACAAACCATGTGTACCCTTCAGCACATTTTCAAACCCTGTGTACCCTTCAGCACTTTTTTTGGTGAGAGTGATCCCTTCAGCAATATGAATGTTAATGTGATGTGAAACACCCCAGTTGGGTTTTTAAATAGAAATGGAGAATGATCTTGCTCAAAGTAGTTATTTTACGAATATATTGATCAAAATTTACAGCACACACCGTAATTCTTATATATATTAATTAAATGCAATGATTCTCAAAGGCGAAATCATTTGCATTAGTTTATCAGCGATTGTTTACAATTAAGCGTAGTTCAGATGATGATTTCTATGGAGTGGTACCATTAGGATCGATTTCTTTGAGATTTTCAGCGATGTTAAAGTGATGTGAAACACTCCGATAGGGTGACCAAATAGAAATGGAGCATATCTTGCTCAAAGTAGTTATTTTTACAATTCATATCATATCCAAATTGACAACACACACAGTCATTCTTATACTGTATGTTAATTAAATGCAGTGACTCTTGGTGGCGAAATCGTTTTCGTGAGGTTTATCACCAATAGTGAATAGTTGCGTCCCAAATCGAGAAGTAAATATTTACAATTTAGCGTAGTTCAGACAATGTTTTATATGGAATGCTACAGTCGATTTGCTTGAAATTTTCGGCGATGTTACTGTTAGTATAATGCTACATTCCACCAGTTGGCATAGCTCCTGAATACCAACTGCTCCGTCCTCATGTGATCAAGTGATCAGTGACTTAACCGGAAGTGGGTGGCGTTAATCAAAACAAAGCTTCATTAATGCCCGCCACCCGCTTTCGATCAACTTCACTTCAAAATTATGGAATCTTATCGTGCGGGTAAAATACAGTTAATCTACTAGAGAACGCCCTCTATACTCTATAGTCGTAATAATATACCAATAACATGATTTTGGAGGGCGTTATGGTTTGTTAACGGCCAGACAGGAATGATTAACAGCCCGAATGCCTAATAGTGGCCTGACGGAGTCGAGTGCAGCTAATATAGGCCTGAGGGCAGTTAATCATTCCTGGAGGGCTGTTAATAAACCATGACGCCCTCCAAAATCATGTTATTACTATGACTCTGTCTTCATGTGATAACGTGATCGTTGACTAAACCGGAACCGGGCATTAACGAAAACAAAGGTTCATTAATGCCCGCTTCCGGTCAATTTCACTTGAAAATTAAGAAATCTTACCATGCGGGTAAAATGCTGTTAATCTACTTGAGAACGCTAACTAAAGTGGTAATAATTCTTATTATTTCATGTTTGATCTATGTTTAAATATTTAGATTTTATTTGGTACTTTATTGAATAAAGTTAAATTGATCAATAATGAGTTGGTTGTGCTTCGACAACTCTTAGTAACATCGTTTATACATTATGATCATAGTGTAATTTTCTATAAACCAAAAACCTCTCTAAACCGAACAGAAGGACCAGTCTGAAGGGTGTTCAGTTTGGTGAGATAACTGAGATTCTACTGTACCGGTAATATTTACTATCCTATGTATAGGAATTATACAATAACATGATTTTCGATGATGTTGCACTCCATTTTCGGACCTCCATTAGTGATTAGCAGCCCGGCAGTAACTTAGAGGCCCGAGGTGATAGCCGAGCGCCGCTAATACTGTAGGGTTGCTAATCACTAATGGAGGTCCGATAATGGAGCGAAACGCCAGAGAAAATGATGTTATTATTATTATTATTATCAAGTACCGTATTATTGTTTGTTGATGTTTTATTCACCAGCAAAGGTATCGGAAACTCTTTTTACCAGTCATGTGACATGTAGGGCAGATAATGAGTTGACATGTTGACCTCACATTACGTGTTGACCGTTACCGTCTCTTAACCCTTTACCCAACAAACCGGCCGAATAAAGCTTCAACAGCCTAAAATATCTTCGGTCTGTCTCAATAGAACCATACAAATATGGATATCATTGGAACCGGCTCCTTGACCACATTGTGATAGTTACAGTTATACCCTGTGCCAATGCATTCTCTTATATATGCGAGTCGACCATAGGTCACCTCGCATATATAAGAGAATGCATTGGCCTAAAAAAAATCTTTTTTTAACACTTTTTACCATTTTTTCTTACATTCTTTAACAATTTTATAATTTTTAATGTGTTAAGCCAATGCATTCTCTTATATATGCGAGGCGACCTATGGTCGACTCGCATATATAAGAGAATGCATTGGCACAGGGCCGTTCTGTTGGGTAAAGGGTTAATGCCCAGTAAAACAGTGATAATGCCACATAAACTGATAATAATAGCCGATTAGTCAACCAAAAAATTCCTAAAAATTTTCAAGACAGAAGAAAGGTTACACAATTGATTCTTTGACTAATAAAAACTTGGTCTCTGTTTTGTATTAATGTTATTCATGAATCAGCATATCTCCTGCAATCCTGTAGCGCTTACACTAGGATCCTGCGAATATTCGATATTCGATTCGAAAGTCAAATATACACTGAAAACAAAAGTAGGCTGTTTACGGACAAGTACACACGTCGATCTTAGCTGTTTCTGTGCCATATTATTCCCGAAAATTATGAATATATGCAGTTTATAATTCTTATTGTACATCGCGAACGCTCGCATGATATTAAATATAATTATAGCCATAAATTAGCCACTATAGGACGACTAAATACATCTGAATTCTAGCTTTGAACATGGTAGCCAAAAGCTCGGAGATCACCGATGGACCAACGACGCACGTAAACTATAATAGCGATGAGACGGAGCAGCCGCTAGCGTTATCCGCCGACTATACGTCTCAGATTCCGCGTTATGTACTATCGAAAATGTAAACAGCACGTAATCCCGGCGTCGAAACACGTGGGCGGTGTTTTCTTTTGAAGTTGACTTTCAGTTTCGGAGCGTTCCTTGAAACTTGACAATTTGTCGTCCGTTATTCATGTTTAGTTTAAACATGATAAAAGCTGCATGCAGTACTGGAACTGACACGTGTGACGAATGCAACATGGTATATAAATCGCAAGCGTCTGGGACAACGACCCATCTAAGCATCCAGCACTACATAAACAGGCTACCCTGTTGCATCTTCAAGTTTATAACAACGGGTGTTTCCCAGTGACAATTTGCAATTGTGCATGTACATGCAAACTCTAAAAATTGCGCATGATCTTAATTCCGATAATCCGTTTAATAGTGGTTATATATTTAATCGTCATGACGACCGCATGGACGTTTTAATGTTTTGTTTTCTCTCGACAATTCTCAGTTGAAGTTAATAGTATCAGGGACGACGGCTGATGGCCACACACGTTATGATGGAACTTCATGGAAGTTCATAGAACATTTCACAAATCGTGTAATCATTGACATTAAATGCCTAATTGACAATGCAACACACAGGTATGATTCGATTCGATATTCGATTCGATTTCGTCGACTCGATTCGATCAAAATCTCCAATTCGCAGGACCCTAGCTTACACATATACCAAAACACGGAATGACAGTATATATGATTCTTCTGAGCACAGTTACTGGGCATAAAGTCCCAAAAATAAGGTTTTAATCGAATTTATAAATCGGTATACTAATATAAAGAACTCAAGTTATGAAAGAGTTACCAAATGGCTAGGTCAACATGACCGCTTTCGCAGATTGCTGCTTCCAGCGGTCAAGTCGCTCTGTATAGATTTACTGGGTGTTTGCAATTAGGGACATAGAGAATAGTTTCTCAATTTTAATAAGTGAATAACATTGTAAACAAGAATATTCACCACAGTGAGTGATAACTTGTACACATTAGCTCATTATATTAAAAGATTGCCGATCGAAGTGAGAAAATCAATGACGGCCACCATTTTAGTAATAAAAAATTTCTCTGATAGAAACCGGAAGCGGAACAAAAGGTTTAACTCAATCGAGATAGTGACATTTGGTGCTCACTTTATCCAGTGAAATATATTGTAAGCTCAATATTCTGAAGAGAAATAATTTATTTTGTCCTTAATATATGTGACAATTTATCAAAAGACCCGATTTACGGAACATTTCGTTCCGGAATTTAATGATTCCGCCATTTTACATTATCATCTGTTGCAGACCGTACAATTTAATACTTTACAATTTCGAGTAAGTATTTTTCTAATAAAACACGATGAAATAACTAAATACATTTCCTATTGTATGAAAATCCGGGTTCTGTAACAGAATAAAATTAAGAGCTACCCACGGAACACAGAAATTTAATTCTAGCGGTCGTATAATTTATGTTATTCGTTGTGCCAGGTGACCGGGCGCAAACCCCCAGTACTTTATAACGACACTGCACTGAATTTAGAAGGATACCCACTACGTTCATGACTGAACTACCAAATGGCCACACAAACATATCCCAAATACAAGCACAAAATACCGGGCATATGTCGCCTGTTTCCTATAAATAACATACTCAGCTACAACCAACTTCCGATTGAACAAGTATATATATCCAGCGTACTTATATCCGGAAGGATCCTACGCTGAACTTAATACAGATACAGGTATAGAAAATAAAATGGCTACAACCAACTTCCGATTGAACAAGTATAGAAAATAAAATGGCGATATGAATGGCGACGAGTCACTCATCGCTAATGGTGAAAAATGTTTTAAACTCTGTTAATTTGGCGTCCAGAATGATTTTATTGCTGCAGTTGTAGCTGAGTATGTTATTTATAGGAAACAGGCGACATAGTCACATATGCGTGGTATTTTGTGCTTGTATTTGGGATATGTTAATCCTGCCATTTGATAATTCTTTCATAACTTGAGTTCCTTATATTAGACTTAGTATACCGATTTATAAATTCGATTAAAACCCTATTTTTGTGACTTTATGCCCAGTAACTCAGCTGAGTAACTCTGTTCTGAGCGACCATTTGAATTTGAAAGTTTGAAACAGGAAATCGAAAATAGGGAACATTTCCGAAAATCAGTTAATTTAAACGATTCAAGAAGGGAACAATTCGTCAGTTGTGTAAATAAAGTATAATTAATCGAAATAGTTACCATTTGCTGACATTTTCGCTTCTAAACTCTTCAGAAAAACTGTAATCTCTTGTTGCTGTAATCTCAACCAAAACTGACAACGCTGGGAAATTCCTTTATTCTATAAATAGCAATAGCGTCATCATCCATTCGGATAACCTCGTCAGATTCCGTACCGTCCAGATTGCGTCATGATATTCATAACTAGAGTTGTTTCTCTTTGGTCATCTCGAATTTGTCAAAAAGATTCCATTCACAATGTGAGTCCCGCGTGCCATTTGTGATTTATTCAGGCCCCATTTGTGCGCGAAGTTTGATCGTTTAAAAATTTTGATAGTTAAACAAAAAAATGAAGAATTTTTTTGAATTTTATTTTTGAATTTTATTTTGTTTTCTCGATTGAACTCCTTCCTTTATTTAGAGCCCAATAAAACCGATTCAAAAAAAATAAAATGTTTTTGAATCATTATTTTGAAAATATAACGCAATTATAACATCCGCTACACGAAATTTGGTTAAAATCAGTGCAAGGAGAAAAATCGGGAATAGACGGACGCACGGACAGACATATCTCAAATATAGGCCTACTAGCTGAAATAGGTCTTGGTGGCTTTATTCAGCGTCGGATGGGCTATATCATGCCACGAATCTCTACTCTGATTAGAGATCATATTCCACCAATACAAAACCTGGGAACTTTATTAAGTCGAAAAGATAAGGCGGGGAACATATTTCTTATTTATTATCTGTTCCTTAATAATGCAATTCACTGTGAAGGTCACAACTCGATATTTACTTTGTTAGCGATTTTGCTTCTCGTCGCTTACAATTATGGAATTTCTCCTGGGTAATTAAAGGTACTCAATCCGTAAAGAGGGTCCCCATCTCAACAGATTCCAACAACAACAATCCGATCAGAGGGTCCTATATTACTATTTCTTTGGCTTTGGGGGTAAAAAATATTTGATTCAAAGTCGAGGAACCCATCAAACAAAGCTCAGAGTTATTAGATATTGATTTTTGAAATTTGTTATTAACTCGAGATGAGTACTAATAACTGCCGTAATACTCTAAAATCAAGTGGTAATTTTAACGCAATTTTGACTGAGTTATGGGCCAGATAGTATTCCCGATAATGAAAAATAATAGATTTCTAAAATCGATATCTAACAAATCTGAGCTTTTATGGGTGACTTCCTCGACTCGAATCAAATATTTTTGACCCCCGAAGCCATTGAAATAGTAATTGAGAGGAGTTTTATCGGATTGAGTACCTTTAATTCAATGTTTATTGCGATATCGGCTCACAAATGGATAAGAATGCAATTTTGAGACCTAATTTTGAGTTGGGACCTTCACATATAGATAGTTATTATCTGTTCCTTTGTAATGCACTAAGAATCATATTCCCCGCGTTATTTTTCGACTTTACAAGGTTCCCTGTCAAAACTTCTAAAAGTTCTCAGGTTTTGTACTGGTGCAGAATATGATCTCTACGGGCGTTAGCCAGAGTAGAGATTCATAGCATGATATACGGATGGGCCAGATCCTTTTGTGCGTTGGGGGACTGCGGCCTTTGTATGCCATTCGCGCAAATTGTTATATTTGATTAAAAAAAAAAATTACTTACAAATTTTTTTTTAAATTAAATTGTTTTGTTAGATTGCGCTTGCTCAATTTTTATTTTTAATTCTTTAATTATATTTAAAAAAATAAAAAAAAATATGAAAAACTAACGCCGTTATATCTTCGACCAGGGTATCCAGAAAAATCTAAACAGACAGACATATACAGAGAGGTCGGACAACATCAACATGTATCTGTGTGTATATATAGAGTCTCTGGGCAGGATCCGTTCGGATTTATAAATTGACTTGTATCGCAATTGCAGTCATGTTTACATAATAATGCATGGTTTTGATGTATATCCTTTATTATCCTTCGTTATAGACGAAGAGCTTCATCGCATAACATAATTATTTTATTATACAGCATAATTGAAATACGTACACACATGTGATTAACAAATCAATAAGAGGCGGACAGTAGACACATACATTCACATGAAGACAGACAAATAGGCAGTCATGTAGACAGGCAGATAAACAGACATGCGTGTTTACAGACAGACAGATAGGCAAACAAACAGAAAGACCATCAGACGGATATACAGACAGACATGCAGACAGTAATTCAGATAGACAGCGCAAACAGACAGACACACAGGGGCAGACAGACAGACCGACATGCAGACATACAGGATATATATAATAGCACTGTAACAGCCATGTTTACATGACAATGGCTTTGACATGCCAACTCTCACTATTGTAGAGTATTTAACAATGAAAATAAGAACAAAGTATAACTTACTCGTATTTAAATTCGCGCAGTACTATTTTTCGCTCAGTTTTGAATTCGCGCATTTTGAATTCGCACACCGTGCTGCGCGAATTCAAAACTAATATTCTGATATTCAAATAGTTATGGACATCAATGAAATGAACATTACAGACGTACACGCAAAACAACCACAAAGACAGCTGACTATCAACGTAGCTGCCATTATTTCAATACAGTTCGGTTGACATATTTAACTCAGACTGCATGCATGACCGTGCACGTACGCTGCCACTCAATGGTGGTGGATATGGAGGTATGCTTTCGTGTTCATCCGTACTGGAATATGTGTAGTTCTTACAAATATTGCAACATAGAAGATTTTACCACTATTTACATATGAATAATGGTGTTAAGAATGCATGCTCTCGTGTCAATATATAATTGTCTATATTCACTCTAACCGTCTGTAATGTATATGTACATGTAATTCAGTAATATAGCTGATTTCCCCTGTGATTTGATATAATCTCAGGAGTCGTACTATTTTTCGCTCAGTTTTAAATTCGCTCACCCATCGGTGCAAGAAAAATAGTATTGGGCGAATTTAAATACGAGTAAGGTAATATTATGTGTAACAGTTTACAGTTCAACTCCAGTGATTGAGAGTATTAGTGTAAACCCCAGTAATTGAGAGTATTAGTGTAAACCCCTGTAATTGAGAGTATCAGTGTAAATAAACCCCAGTAATTGAGGGTATTAGTTTAAACAATATTTTATTTGAACCAACAGAACAGAATTACAAACAATACATAGACATGACATATAATTATAAAATGTTCAAAGGAGGATTGGGCAACAAACTTAGGGTCCTATCCTCAGAAAATAAATGTTACCCCAGGTACCATTTTGGGTATAGCAGACGGGTTTAGTTCTGTGTGGTCCGAATGAAAAGTTTAGATGAAGGGAAAGAGAGTGCAGGCACTCCAGGCAGATGAGAATAAGAACAATATTACTACGCTAATTTAAAGGCCGTGGCTAAAGAGCGGTATAGCGCTCTTTAGTACCAAACGCTAAAGAGCGATATACCGCTCTTTAGCTATATGGGCCTGACACACTAAAGAACGGTATGCCGCTCTTTAGCGTTTGGTGCTAAAGAGCGGTATACCACTCTTTAGTACCAAACGATAAAGAGTGGTATACCACTCTTTAGCTATATGGGCCTGATACGATAAAGAACGGTATACCGCTCTTCAATGTTGGCGCTAAAGAACGGTATACCGCTCTTTAGCCACTCCGTAATTTAAATACGAGTAAGGTATGTATTTTTTTCATGTTCTTCTTCTCAGTGGCGATGGTTTGACAAACATAACTTTAAAGGCATGGTCCAGCTATTTTAAAGTGGCATACAAGTTGTCAAATTGTATTGAGCCAAGTGTCTTTCACTTCTGTGAACCATAATCAATTAAATCAAGTGTGTATATAAGACCATAGATGCAGCATAAAACCCAACAATGTATTACTTATCTGCAACTCCACTGAAATTTTCTGCCATGTTTATTATACAACCAGGCCGCCATCGCTCCATTTATAACGTGCTTGACTCGATTATCTGAAGACGATTTCAACAAATATGAATTCCCTGTGAAAATCACTCAAAGTGAAAGTGACTCAATAAACTTTGGCAAACTTTATGCCACTTGGAAAATAACCGGACTATTATATGCATTTAACCCTTTCAGTGCCAAGCCGATGTTTGTATCAACCCATATACCCTGTGCCAATGCATTCTCTTATATATACGAGTCGACCACAGGTCGCCTCGCATATATAAGAGAATGCATTGGCCTAACAAATTTTCATCATTAGTTATTATTTTTTTTACAATTTTAATATTTTTTTCTTATATTCTACTCTCTTTTAGTGCCAGACTTATTTTGTAGGTTTAGTGCCAGGGAATCTTACGTTTTTCGTGGGCATCAAAATTATTACTATGAATACTTGGTGAGTTATAACATGCCCCTAAGGTTTTAACCAGTTTGTTTTTAAATTCGCTATAGCATGCTTAAGCATACCCAAAAAAATTCAACCCAAAAAAAAAAAATCTTTATTTTTTTAGGGCCGATTTTACAGACCGTAAATTAGGGCCGATGAGATCGGCCCCTGGCACTGAAAGGGTTAATATTTTTCACATTTAGCCACTGCAAGTTATTGATTATTCCCCATCGATTTTGATAGACACCATGTTTTCAACTTGTACTGTATGACTTTTATACGGGTGCTGACGGGGTCAAATTAAGTACTATTTTCGCAGTTTGGACCAGGAACCAGTCTAGTCAACAAGAGACATTGAGTGCGCGCCAATAAAACAGACATGAGAGTCACAAAACAATGCCAGACGACAGCTCAGATAGCAATGTTCATTCACAACAGGCAGACAACAGCTAGATAGGCATATTCATTCATTATAAGCAGACGACATTCTCTGGAAAACAAGGCTTTGTTTACTTATAAATCTCGTTGCTTTGGCATCTAACACACATCTGATATATGCATGTTTGATATCATCATGCTTGGGAAAGGCTATCTTCGATGTTCCATTTGAACTAATCCGAAGACATGCAAGTAAGATAACCACCGCCCATGATTCTGGGCGTAATGTTCGTTATAGAAGAGTAACGGGATGGGACTCGGCCCAAAGCAGCATCATCCCAACCGATATCCCAAGCTATTGTGGTCTATATAATCAGACGACAGCTGGATATCAATGTTCATTCACTACATGCAGATGGCAACCAGATATCAATGTCCATTCTCTATAAGCAGACAACAGGTAGATATCAATGTCCATTCTCTTTAAGCAGACAGCAGGTGACTTTGACTTGAAACATATTTTATTTGCAAAATATACAAAAGGGATTGGGGCACAAGTTTTTGCAACTTATGAAGCCCCTCTCCTAATACAATATTGTAACACACATGTGATCAAGATGACGGTACAAACTTATTTACATGGTGAGAAGTTATGGGAGATATAGTGTGTAGCGCCTTCCAGAGATGATCCAACATGAGATTGCTTCTTATCTGTGAGAAAATTTGTATTTGAAGAATGTCACTATTTTATTAATGTTGGAATGATTGACAAGTGCCAATATATTATCTATTCTAAGCACTTTTGTGTTGGTTGTAAAATATAATGGTACACTTGATTACACTTGACAGCAGGTAGATAGCAATGTCCATTCTCTTTTAGCAGACAACAGGTAGATAGCAATGTCCATTCACTATATGCAGACGGCAACTAGATAGTAATGTTCATTCACTAAACAATTGTATCTACTTTGAAATGAAGATTTAACATAAAATGTACACTTGTTCTCGTGAAGTAGAAACTTTAGATACTGTTGTCGCCGAATATCGCGTATCAGATCATTTTCCCATTCGAACCATCCTAGTCGTAGTAACCTGACCCTTTGTGTCTTACTGGTTATTCTAGATTAGATTTAGATTAGATTGTGTATTGGCAACATATTTACGGTGTATACAAAAATAATTACACTTGTCATCCAACAGATCGTCATGCAAATAGGTTCATATTGAACGTATTTCAAAAGCCAAAATACCCCCATATTAACGTTATTTGAATCTAAATTACTCTCTATGTGAACGTAAATGGAGCACGAAAACAGTCGATTCTGATGAAATAAGTCCATAATGAGCGTATACCCGTTATTCCGTTTGAATAGCGCGGCCAGCAGTGGAACCACATTATAAAGAACATGAATCTTTTAAGTCGTGTCGGTGAAAAAAAGTTAAGATTAAATAATGCCAATATGGGCGTGTTTTGTATGGAGTGAATCAAATACGTCCGATACGGACTATTTATAATATGAATACGCTCATTACGCCACCTGTGGTGTTTCTAGCTTCTGTGAGTTTGATATTGTGTGGTGTACAGGGCGAATGTATTCTTGGAGATTTTGTGTACCTTACTCCATCGTACCGATAGAATCACGTAGATGCCGAAATTGTAACGTTAACGCCACCGGTGTATAATATGTTTATGAAAATATGATAAATCGTATCGATAGAGTCAGGACAGGCTGAAATTGTAAACTTAAAGTCACCGGTGTAATAATATGTTGTTGAAAATATAAATAATTTGATAGACTGAAAATAATATATAACCCATTGGGAGCCCCTGTATTCTTGTTTGTACCTTATTCAATCGTACCGATAGAATCACGTAGATGCTTAAATTGTAAAGTTAACGCCACCGGTGTATAATACGTTTTTGAAAATGTGTTAAATCGTATCGATAGAGTCAGGACAGGCTGAAATTGTAAACCTAAAGTCACTTGTTGTTGAAAATATAAATAATCTGATAGACTGAAAATAATGTGTAACCTATTGAGAACCCCTGGTTTAGTGAAGTGCATTGTGGGAAGTTTAATTGTGATTCTCCTACATCTTTATTTTCTGGAATTATCACGAAGATTTCTCCACTCTATTCTGTTAAAATAGGTCATATTCTTTTGATAATTCTATCAAAATACATCTTAGCTACTATTCGGATCTGCTGTCCCGGTCGAAGAAGGTTTAGTTTGACCAAAACGGCTATTGACAAAAGTTTGTTTACAAAAATTGAGCATACTCAATGACCCGTAGGCCGTACACACTGGTACACGCTGTAAATTTGTTATCGAAAACAAATTCAATTTCTTCCATCTAAAACATAATTACGCGCAGAACTCTGTCATTTTAAGAATATAGTAGTATTATACACATACACACCAAGTTTCAGCTCAAAATTTTGAAAAATGACAGTTTTATAGACATAAATCGATTTTAATGGAAAAAATCCCATGTTAAATTTTATCATCGAAAAAAATAAATCATTTCTTCGATCTAGGAAATAATTACGTGCTGTACCCTGTCATATTTGACCGGTTCTACCTGATAATTGTGTGACAGTACAGTCGCGTTACTTTATACGTCAACATTGGTCATTATCACTCGACAAATTTATTTCGGTCTATCGTATCAACCCCTATTTCCCCCGCGTAGCCTGACTAAGTGTCTTTATCGCTCCACTAATTTGTATCGTTTCATCGGTATGAATTCCATATCCAATTATCCACATATAACCAACCCAACCTCTAATCCCGGTCCAATTTATTTATTTCTTTCATCGGTATATATAGTCATGTTACGTAATATTTTATCTCGTGATACTTGTACTTATATGTCTATGGTATTACTATAGTATGCCGTATATGTATATCAATTGCTATTCCTTTCTATATAATCCTGGTGCCAACTATAGCGATAATTTCAGACCCCCCCCCCCCAATTTTATATAATTGCTGCTTTAGTACAGTTGATCACGATGCATTACATGGCAACATCGATCCACTAATTTATGTCAGTTCATCAACTTCATCGGTACAAACCCCTTTTTTCTCCGAGTCCATATAACCAACCCAACATCTTATAGAACTCCATAAATGACTATTCTGGCACTATATAGAGATGACTAAGATTCTGACACCCCCCTATTTTATAGCCTTGTTTGCAACAGTAGAGTTGATATGCATAATATGTCAACATTGGTCGTTATTGCTCTACAAATTTATATCGGTTCAACCCTTAGTTCCCTGTATCGCCCACCCCTCCCTCAATTTATTTTTTTATTTGTATTATAGTCTCGTCACATACACATTTTATCTTTTGTAACTTTTGCTTCAACGCGTCGAGATCCGCTGCAGACAATACAAAACTGACAACATTTTGAAATGTAAGCAGGCTTCAAACTCATCTTATCCAAGAAAAACACTGGTTACATAAAAAAATTGTGTATAAGGTGTACGCGCATTTGTTGCGTTAAAAACCAAAGGTCCCAAGTCAAGGTCCAAATCCCCAACACACTGATGTGAGGTTTAACTCCATCTACATACAGTAATGTCCAAAGTAATTCATCACTTAACCACAGCAAAATTGTGTGTATTTTTTCATGATTCTAAATCCTGAAAAAATTACCCATAATTATGCTGTGGTTAAAGGGTCAATTACTTTGGGCATTACTGTAACCAATATAAGGATTTGAGGTTTAATGATAACTCAATCATCATACAGTAATGTTCAAAGCAATTGACCACTTAACCACAGCAGAATAATGGGTAATTTGAGGATTGTAAATGCTGAAAAAATACATAATTCTGCTGTGGTTAAGTGGTCAATTACTTTGGGCATTACTGTAACCAATATAAGGATTTGAGGTTTAATGATAACTCAATCCTCATACAGTAATGTCCAAAGTAATTGACCACTTGACCACAGCAAAATTATTGGTAAATTTTCAGGATTTCAAATCCTGAAGAATTACCAATAATTCTGATGTGGTTAAGTGGTCAATTACTTTGGGTATTACTGTAACCAATACAAGGATGTGAGGTTTAATGAGAACTCCATCCATATAACTAATAATTATGTGTGAAAATTAAAACAAAACAAAATAAATTCCATGATGGCGTCCAATATGGACTGCCTAATTCTGCTCCAAAACATGTATATTTAAAAAAATGGATGTTTATTGGGGGAAACCGATTATTTCAATGATATTTTCATTAACTGGAATCAAAACCCGACTTACGGGAGCGTGCGACTGTATCTTAAGCATATGTGCCTATTTAATGAGCCAACAATTGGAATCCCAACAGAGAAGATTGGCGTGGGTCCCTTGCGCGATCTGTCCATCGAAAACTATTTAGACATCTCAAGACACGTAAGACCCAATAAGTTAATACACAGAATAGATACATCTATTGCCTGAGTGACTAATATTTATATTTGTTACAATGAGGTCAAATAGTTGCGAAGCCAGCACCACAATTCTTTCCCTCCATAGTAAATCTTAAAACAACTTCTAAAGAATTAATAATTCACCTTATATTTGGTATGAAGCGTCCTTGGTTAACTGGAGTTCAGATTTGTTAACATCACGTCACCAAGGTAATTACTTGCGAAGCCACAGCCACAACTATTTCCCTCCATAGTAATTCTCAAAACAACTTCTTAAGAACAATTGACCAGGTCAGTCGCGCAATTATTGGAAGAGCCACGGTCAATCATTTTTTTAAAACCAAATGATACCTTGCAATTATTGCTTTATTTAACCAAAACAAAAATGAGAAAATTAACTTTTACTACTTGCTAAATTTTATCTTTTAATTATTTCATTTAAATTTTAGTATTTACAGTATACTATGTCCAAGTCTTTATAATCTGTTGAGTGACCCCACAGTCGTTTACTTTGTTAGTAATAATTTGAAGGATTACTTGTTTAAACGCAATTGTTATCAAAATATTTTATGTATTTTTTATAATTTCTATTTATATGTAATACCATAATCTTGGTGGCGTTACCATTTCTGACTATGGTTTTCTTGTATGCGACTGTTTAAGTGCCCCATTTAGGTTCATACAGAGCGTAATTCATATTCAAATAACGCCAATACGGGCGTAGTTACGTGCGCTCGCTCAACAGTATGGCGATCAGACAGATTCGTCCGTAGCTTGGTGTCACACTCCATGACGTCACAAAAAACGAAGTAAAACCTCGTGGCGTTCTGACATTTTTACTGTGCCGCGTTTTTGCTATGTTTATTTTATGTGTTGTTTTCGATTATTTGTTTGTCGCCGATATCGCCATTTGTCAGGATTCCCTGTTTCTATATTTAAAACTGGCATGCTCGTAGTTGGCCTCGATTTTTTCTCCCAGGTCAAAATTCGTCAGAGTTATGACAAAAATAGATCGACCTACATTTTATCCATCAGAAATCTACATCAAAGAGTCTATAGACTCCTTCGGGACCTACATAGACTCCTTAATTTGGGTATTTTCACTTATAATTGGGAAGTTTTATCATTTTTGGTTCGTGCGAAGGCCTCTTTTTATCGTGCGGGAAAAGAGAGACATTCAAAACGCGATTTCGTAATTCGACGCAATAGGCTGAATAGCCTAACCTTCAGCAGAGTTCCGGGTCAAATACGACGAATGACGTAACACAAAACAAAACGCATTTGTTAACACAAACACCGTTTGAAGAGTTTATTATTACATAAAATGATCGTTATTGATTAATTATTGATTAATTATTGATATTTATTGTTGCATATTGGCTGCTATCAATATTTACAAAAATAGTACTAATTATTTCTTATAATTGCTCCTTTTGTCAACTTTGACTATCGGAAAATGAAAATGAAAATATGCCGCTGAAAAAAATGTAATCGATATTAAAGTCTCATCCTTTCGGCAACATGGAATTGGTTTTAATTTCTTAAATGATTAATATAGTAATTTGCCTTTTATCTGTGATGAAATGAGAAATGGTAATTGTCTTTTTTTGCTAACATTAAATTAAATTAAATAAATTAAGTAAAATACAGTGAAATTATTTTTTAAATTATTGTTTATTACATTTTTGCGCACGTTGGCATCTCTCTGAGTGCATTCTAGTTGTGTTTTTGAAATGCGTTCAATATGAACCGATTTTCAGGAGAACAGGCTGTGTCATCTGCATACTCGGGGGGAAACAGGTGCTAATGTGGATAGAACATACGGTTTGACCACTGAGATGAGTTGTGTTGGTCGACACTACAAAATGTAACTCAAAATGTTTGAGTTACCCTTCGCATGTAAAGAGATATCAATATAATTCACACACAAAATTGGGTCACTTTTTATTTTGATCCTTGTCAGCATTTTAATTTAGTTAAATATTATTACTGATTTGATCATGCAGATCATGAATTGAAAGAAGGATAATTTAAAAGATGGCCGAAGAGGACCTGTAGCAGTTTTAAATTAAATATACAAAGAAAATGTCCGAGTCCCTGTTGTTTCAATAGTGGTCCACGTCCAGTCTAAGCACGAAAATGTCAGAGTCCCTCATGTTGTTTCAATAGTGGTCTACACCCAGTCTAAGCAAGAAAATGCCCGAGTCCCTGTTTTTTCCATAGTGGTTCACATCCAGTCTAAGTTAGCTACAGACCCACCTATAAATAGTGGGTCTGATTACATGTCGTAGACTTTCTATTTCCCGAACCGCGCCAGTAGCGCCAATAATAACTCACTATTTGTAGCCTCAAGTTAAAATTGACCAATCGAATGTGACGTAATTTGGGGGAAGTCTGCACGCTTCCAAGAAATGATATTTCGACGAAACTACGATATGAGTATGCATTATGACTATGAGTATATGTTTACAGCGACTGGGGAACACCGTGATGTCATATTCTATGTTTAAACAGACTGATCCACATGATATGAGTCAGCCAACCACTAATCGTGGGTATTTGTGGGGCATGATTCGCTGTTCAAAAGTCTGAGTTCACTGGACAGGTATTAAGATCCAGGTTAGAAGGAACTAAATGTGTTCCATATAGGTGACAATGCTAACATTTATCGATACTGTTGAAAAATAATTGAGATCCCATATCTTACTTTGCAAAAAGAAAAAACACTGATCCTTAACCCTTTACCCAACAAACCGGCCAAAACCGGCCAAATAAAGCTTCAACAGCCTAAAATATCTTCGGTCTGTCTAAATAGAACCATACAAATATGGATATCATTGGAACCGGCTCCTTGACCACATTGTGATGGTTACAGTTATGCCCTGTGCCAATGCATTCTCTTATATATGCGAGTCGACCATAGGTCGCCTCGCATATATAAGAGAATGCATTGGCCTAAAAAAAATCTTTTTTTAACACTTTTTACCATTTTTTCTTACATTCTTTAACAATTTTATATAATTTTTAATGTGTTAAGCCAATGCATTCTCTTATATATGCGAGGCGACCTATGGTCGACTCGCATATATAAGGGAATGCATTGGCACAGGGCCCTTCTGTTGGGTAAAGGGTTAAGACAATTTAATGCATAATTGGCGTTCTTTCAAGCCACATTTTATTCATTTAAACTCAGCGCTTTTGATATAACCGTCAGATTCGCAGAAAATTTCACTACCAAACTAGTAATGGTACAATAAATGTATAAACGTTTTACAACCTGAATGGACAAATTCATCAACTTCGTTCAAATGAATCAATAGACTATACACTTTATTTTATTTCACCACAAATTTCTTACTCATATAGTAGTTCGAGATACCCTGTAAATTCAACAAGGGGATATAAACGTAGCTGTTATATGATAACGCGGGAATCTGTAAAATATAGTAATTCGTGCACCCGCTGCGATCTCGGAGGAATGTGATACCTCTAGCTGACAACAACGACACCTCCGATGAATATAGAAAAAAATCCACCCTATTTTGTCCCTTCTAACCTTTGCATGTGCGGTCGGATTTACGATATTGTTATCAGTATTGTTCACCGGTCCTTTTTATCACATTAATATTGCATGGCAAAAGAAATGACTGTCAATGCATCAGAATAAATCGATCGATAGCTTTTGTCCCATTCACAGGCAAACCCCCGTGGTTCTAGTGGTCATTAATATGAAGGGCCAGCGTGAAGTGCGTCTGTAGCTTTAAAGACATATTATGTACTTGTTCGGGTGCGTTAAACTGTTAAGATAGTATTCAGGCACTATGCCAACTGGGGAATGTAGCATTCTACTACATCGTCGAAAATCTCAAGCAAATCGACGGTACCACTCCATAAAAAACACCATCTGAAATACGCTCAATTGTAAATATTTACTTCTAGATTCGGGACGCAACTATTGGCGATAAAGTAACGAAAACGATATCGCCACCGAGAGTCATTGAATTTAATTAATGTGTAATAATGACGTATATGTGTTGTCAGTTTGGATTAAGATTTGTAAACATAACTACTTTGAGCAAAATTATCCTCCATTTCTATTTGATCACCCAACCGGAGTGCTTCACATCACTTTAATTGTTGGCCTTGTTATCGAATAGACTATTATTATTTATAACATTTATTCTGAGTACATGATACCAGTGAATCTGGAAACAAGAAATTCTGAAGTCTCATTTCAAGGTACATTTTTGTGTATACATTTGACACCTACAATGTGACCCGCCATATCAAATCCAGTCGTAAGTCGGGATTTGTTTTTACCCTGTGCCAATGCATTCTCTTATATATGCGAGTTGACCATAGGTAGCCTCGCATATATAAGAGAATGCATTGGCCTAACAATTTTTTATCATTTTTTTAAAATAAATGTTTCTTACAATTTTTGGGACATAAAATAAAAAAAACATCCATTACCCTTTAAAGAATACAAGAAAAAATTATAAAAATTGTAAAAAATTGTTAGGCCAATGCATTCTCTTATATATGCGAGGCGACCTATGGTCGACTCGCATATATAAGAGAATGCATTGGCACAGTGTAAAAAAAATCCCGACTTACGACTGGATTTGATAGGCGGGTCACACAATGTTGTTTCTGTTTCTGCGTGTTTTAAAGTTAGCCCCAACTGTGTGCTGTTATAAGATATTTTGTTTATGGACAGAACTGCATGTTCCAAGTGAGGTTCCATGACCCTTAACACGTGATAGGAACGTTGCGGTTCATTGACCCTTAACGTGGGTTATATATGTACGTTCCCGGATTGAGGTTCCCTGCATGACCATTAGCATACATGTGTTAGGTACCTTGGGGTCCCCGATGGCGAGTCAAATCAAGGCACGAATAACTTAAATGCACGTATAGTTAGATCTCTATATGTTAGTATGTTACAGTGTATCTACCATCTCCCGATGGCAAGTCGAAAATCGGTGATATATGAAACACTCCGGTAGGGTGATCAAATTGAAATGGATTGTTCAAAGGAGTTATTTTTACAAATATTATATCTAACTGACAACACACACCGTCATTCTTATATAGTAATTAAATGCAGTGACTGCCGATGGCGAAATCGTTTTCGTTAGTTTATCGCCTATAAAAGCGTCCCGATTCGAGTAGTAAATATTTACAATTTAGTGTAGTTCAGACAATGTTTTCTATGGAGTGGTGCGGTCGATTTGCTTGAGATCTTAGTAGAATGCTACATTCCTCCATGCAGGTGGCATAGCACCTGAATACTAACTTATCAATTTCACGCACCCGAACAAGTACATAATATGTTTTTAAGAAGCAAAATCAATGCATGTAAGGAAATTCAAAGCCGAGGGAGGAGATGCAAATATAATAATGCAAACCCGGGAGTTTGCCCTGGTTCAGGGGAGGGGTGTGCAGTTGAAAATACCAAATTGGTAATTACCCGCTAGCCACGTCCCTGCACACATTATCCAAAGAATACTCCAGCTATTCTGACAACCCAACTGGAAATGGGAATACATTGTGCGACTTGAATTACTGGAACAGACGATAACATTGATAACACATAACCCGAACGCATGGACGTTTTTTTTTGCGGCGTACTCACGGAGCCATTATTTAAAGAATTCGTTGAACAAAATTTGATAACACGTTTTGAGCAATGTTATACTACATTTGACTGCAGTTAGCATTGTTTTTGAGCAATTAAAGGTACTCAACCCGTAAAGAGGGTCCCCATCTCAACAGATTCCAACAGCAACAATCCGATCAGAGGGTCCTATATTACTATTTCTTTGGCTTTGGGGGTAAAAAATATTTGATTCGAGTCGAGGAACCCATCAAACAAAGCTCAGAGTTATTAGATATTGATTTTTCAAATTTGTTATGTTCTCGAGATGAGTACCAATAACTGCCGTAATCTGCTCTGGATGTGTACCTCAAATCTATTCAAACAGACAAGGATGAATAACTCTAAAATCAAGTGGTAATTTTAACGCAATTTTGACTGAGTTCTGGGCCAGATAGTATTCCCGATAATGAAAAATAATAGATTTATAAAATCGATATCTAACAAATCTGAGCTTTGATGGGTGACTTCCTCGACTCGAATCAAATATTTTTGACCCCCGAAGCCATTGAAATAGTAATTGAGAGGAGTTTTATCGGGTTGAGTACCTTTAATCAAAGTGAGCACGGATCACCCACTAGCAATACTATACATGCAAGGAAACCATACTCAGAAATGGTAACGCCCTCGAGATCATATTAAACCATAGTCAGAAATGGTAGCCCCCGAGATCATATTAAACCATAGTCAGAAATGGTAGCTCTCGAGATCATATTAAACCATAGTCAGAAATGGTAACGCCCTCGAGATCATATTATTAGTCATATGTATAAATTATAATCGCACCTCATAATTCCGTTAAAACAACTAATCCTTCAAATTACTACAAAGACAGCTTATTACTGCAGGTTTCGCATTCACCACACCAGAAAGCCTCTAAATGCGGACCAAAACTCTACTAATCTGATTAAATACACGCCAAATACTTCACAATACGACCTTTATTCTACATTCCAACTGAGACATACTTCAGCAGCAAAGTCAGCTGCTGTTATAATATGCCTTGTGTTCCCGAAATAAAATCGCGATCGGCAAGTCAGTTCGCCCGTCTGTCAATCCGAACATTTCACTTTGTAACTCGGGTGTTAATTGTTGGATTTCGTTGTCCTTTGGTATGGTGCTAGCACAGACTGGGAGAAAGGATATTCACCTACTACAGGTTTCGTCCATTATTTATTTTTTTACCAGAGTTACGACTTTGTTCGACTTGGAAATTTGTGGATTTTAATTGTGTCAGAAAGAACATTTCAGCTTGTAACTTGTAGCAAGGATCATTGGATTCAGATGTGCTTTTGTATGGCGCATGGTAGAACAGCTCGGGTAAGAATATCGACTTACTGCAGATTTCGTCCATTCATATTTATCTGAGTTACGGCCTTTGTTTGTCCTGCACATTTGGGAATTTTATCTATGTACGAACATTTCAGCTTATAATTCGGACATGGGTCATCAGATTATTTTGTGCTTTGGTATTATGTGGAGATAGGGCAGCATGCGATAAAGGACATACCCACATACAACGGGTTTTTTTCACCAGACTTACAGCCCTTGTTTGACTTGGGAATTTCTGAATGTCGTGTCCGTATGGAAATTTCATCTTGTAACTTGGGCTAGAACATGCTGTAAACCTACTTCACTGCTAAATAATGTGTAGATATCGATTTTATGAGAGTAGTTTGAAAGAGTTGTCAGTTACTGAGAGGCGATATCATTAATAAATAAACAGGATATTACTTGGTTGGTTTGATAAAATAAGCCTGATATCAGCCCTAGGTAACGTCATATCAGCCTTCGACATTGGGTATAAGGCTGATATTAGGCTACCTCGGATTGATATCAGACATGTGATATCAAACCAGCCAAGGAATATCCTCTAAATATTACCCAGCTTTGGCAAAATATCGTTGGGTTGTTGTGATTTGAATGTTGTTTGATTTACTCAATTTGAGACACTATCAGTATTATGTCCGAAGAGAGGCAAAACACACGCCCTTTAAGAATATATAAATTGATCCCCAGCAACAATGTTGAGCCATTTATTTCTTCGTTACCGATTCATAACTAGTTCACGATCACTTGATAATGTTAGTCTGCACCAAGTTATCGGTCTCACATTTCTTCATATAGGTGTAATTAAAGGGGTACTGTAACTAAATCCATGTAAACAGCATGGTAGTTATAACGAAAATTAATTTATGACTCGAATCATCAATTCGTATTCATTATAATTACCATGTGTTTTACATCGTTCATAGAACACGTAAGTATATTTGGACTCATCCATGGCTCAAATTCATTCATTTGTTGCATATATTCCGTTTAGTATAATAGGAGATGGTCCCATATCAAACTGAGACTTTGTTCTTTCCTTCTTGAAATATTTACATGAAAACTGCCAACCGCAAGCAGATTAAAGCCACACATGTCGGTTTGCGCTCTAAAATACAAATAATATTATTCGCTGTTATATTTGTCCCTGTATCGAAATAGGTCGATAAATATGTTAACTACCTTTCTACGAGCATTTTGTAACCCAAAAAGTCACCTTGAAGTAATGAAAAATACAACTGTGAATATGGTGTTTGAGACCCAATCACAAAACAACCATTTACACGATATGGAACAGAAACGAGCGTCCCGTGGTAGTCTGTTCCTGATGTGGTAGCAATAAAGAGCGTGTGTCTGACTTCTGGCGAAAAGTTGAAAACGGCTGAAAAATGGATGTGACTTTGGCAAGTGTTTTTCAGAGCATATATATATGAAGCCGGTATATCAATAGTTCATTAATTTATAGACCTGTCGTAAACAATTGGAGGTTCGAATGAGCCATGTCCGTTTAAATCTGCTAGTTATATATATCACTATAGTTCTTAGTGCAGAACAGTCATCGACGAATCCATAACAAAATAGGTTGTGGCTAACAAAAGTCATTTGTTTTTGTCTTAAAAAAATACCGCTTTCACAGAAATTGTTCTCACGCAGTGTTTACAATTTGGTGCTCCGTGGCTATTTTATCCTCGCGTGTGTTGAGTTCTCCGGTTGATGTTAGGGCGGGATGCGCATTCAGGTACATGTATTTACTCCACGCGGGACATATATCCCGCGATTCAAAATACTCATGGTGATATGGTGGTAACAGGCTTTAGTCACGGTCACATCTGTGAATCGTAATTGGGGATTATACCATTGCAATATTCCCAGATGCACACCTGTTGGTATGATAGCTATCTTGCCCACATCACACCGTGGCCACAAACAATGGCATACATGGTAACAAGTGAAATTATCCCGATTCGTTATTGTCGAAGTCAAACCTGACATTGAAGGCATTTGCATGTCCCCATTGTTCATAAACAAACCTATACAAATCCGACTTAAGCTGGCTATTATCCGGCACAGTCATGTGAATTATCATAGACAGCAATATACTTGCGTTACACTTGTCCAGTCAGGTAACTCGAATTGTCCGTCACCAGTTGATGTCATGCTTGTGTACATGTAACATAACACATCAGTGAGCTGGATCGTTTTGTAACTTCTGTATTCATAGGTGTTTTAAAGTCATCCTGCACAAATATTCTATCTAAATTTAGTGCTATTGTGGCTGTTACGTCATGGAATCATTGTGGATATCGGGGGTATTTCTTCTCTTGGTGACCACATTGATGGCGGCGGCTGAAGAACATCACGATTATTGCATAATCGGAGCCGGACCGGGTGGATTGCAGTTGGGATATTTTCTGAAAACTAAAGGACGGGACTTTGTTATATTTGAGAGATCTAATAGTTCTGGAAGTTTCTTCGAAACGTTTCCGCGTCACAGAAAGCTAATAAGTGTCAACAAGAGGAACACCGGTCAAAAGAACGCAGAGTTCAACTTCCGCCATGATTGGAATTCCCTGATAAGCAACGAAGAGTCTTTACAAATGAGACATTACTCCAAAGAAATGTTCCCATCGGCTGATGATCTTGTTCGCTATTTTAAAGACTATCAACATAAGTTGAATATCAGTGTTAAATTCAACACCGACATCAGAAATATCAGACGAAAATCAGACAACAATTCCATACATGGCCATGTTTTTCATATGGAAGACCAGTTCGACCGGAATTATGTTTGCACAACGCTTATAGTAGCCACTGCTTTCGGGAAGCCAAATATACCGGACTCTGTTGGCATGGAATATACAGTTGGGTACGAAAGTGTTAGCACAAACCCAGAAGATTTCGAAGGACAGTCAGTAATGATCTTGGGCGGCGGAAACTCGGCACACGAAACGGCTATGAGTATTTATGGACATACAAACCACGTGCATCTGGTGTCAAGGACACGTGTGAAGTTCGCATGGGCGACGCATTATGTTGGGGACGTGAGGGCTGTTAATACCGACTTGTTAGACACTTATCAACTCAAATCATTGGATGCTGTCGCAGAAACACCAGCCCATATCTTATCGATAGTAAAAATGCCAAATGGAAAATTTAACACAAAATTGAAAACTGGAAATAGTTCGGAGACAACAGAGCTGTTTGATAATTACGCGCTCCGTGGCAGTTATGACACCATTATACGATGTCTTGGATTCGATTTCGACAAGAGTCTATGGCATAAAAGATTCAAAATTCGCTACGGAGAAGGAAAGGCTAAGAAGTTTCCACGCATGCACAATCATTATGAATCAGAGGACATCCCAGGGCTGTACTATGCGGGAGTTCTTAGCCACGCGGTCGATTTTAAGAAGTCCGCAGGTGGATTCATCCACGGGTTCCGTTACACGACTCGCGTGCTCAGTCGAGTTCTGGAGCAGAAATGCCACGGGGAGACTTGGCCCGCGGTAACTCTCCCCACCAGCGACCTGCATAATCAGTTCACGAGGCGAATAAATGAAGCGTCCGGTCCCTATCAGATGTTCTCGGTTCTAGGTGATATCGCGATAATTAGCGAGAATGGACAAACGGCAAAGTACATTGAGGAGTTTCCAGTAGGATCCCTGCACAGGTTACAGGAATTGACTGGACATGACGCTAAACGAGTCATAGTGTATGTTTTCCAGTACGGTGCGAATTTTTCGGCGGCCGAAAATGACGTTTTCCAGGAAGATCGAGCGAGTATACACCCAGTAGAGGCACACCGGTCTAATTTTCTCCACCCAACCTACTACTACTATGAGAAACTACCAACAGAGAAGTACAACCGCATGAATGACTACGATGACATATTGCCACCTGCGACAAGAATACATTTTACTCCGGAAGATTTCATAACCAAATGGAACGCGCCCAAAAACCACATTCTCCCTCTTAGGAGATTTATAGAGCAATGCGTTGGAAAAGATCTCCGGAATTTCTTTGCTGAGAGTTGTTTATATTTTGCTATGACTAAGAAAGAACTTCCGCTGACATGTCAACAGCAGTATAATGATGGACACATTATGGCGCACCGGATTAACTGAAGGTTTAGAATAAATTTATCATTGAAACAACTGTAGTCTGTTGAGAAACGTGATCGTTCACATATAACGTCCACTACAGTGAAATAATTGGTGTTGTATTTCACTGAAATTTAGTAGAACTGGGGTTTAATGTGGGTATTGACTATTAGGAGTAACATAAATGTCCACTACAGTGAAATAATTGGGGTTGTATTTCACTGAAATTTAGTAGAACTGGGGTTTAAAGTGGGGAATGACTATTAGGAGTAATATAAACGGAACTATATGAACAGGTTCCGAGTAAAAAAGTAACTGTTCACCACCCGCCGTTCTTTGCAATTAATACATGCACTTTATTTTCAAAAGTGATGTATAAATGTTGAAATATTCATGTATGAGAAACGCTAATCTTTCAAACGATGTATACTATGGATTGCTACAGTAATGCCCAAAGTCATTGACCACTTAACCACAGCAGAGTTATGGTTAATTTTTCAGAATTTAGTTGGAAATATGGCTTGGGTTAATATATGGATTACAGATGATAAAGGTGGGTGACTTGGGTTAATATATGGATTACAGATGATAAAGGCGGGTGACTTGGGTTAATATATTGATTACATATGTTAAAGGCGGGTTACTTGGTTTAATATATGGATTACATATGTTAAAGGCGGGTGACTTGGTTTTATATATGGATTACATATGTTAAAGGCGGGTGACTTGGGTTAATATATGGATTACAGATGATAAAGGCGGGTGACTTGGGTTAATATATGGATTACAGATGTTAAAGGCGGGTGACTTGGTTTAATATATGGATTACATATGTTAAACTCGGGTGACTTGCGTTAATATATGGATTACAGGGATAAAAGCCTGGTGAATTGCTTTAATATTTAGATTACAGAGGTTAAAGGCGGTGATGTGTTTTAATATTTAGATTACATAAGTTAACGGTGGATTACTTGTTTTAATATTCGTATGCATGCAGGCAAGCCTAATACGTTATATGGCAGAGATAATATAAAGAAAATACATTACGGTTAAGGTATTCGTCCACATATAATGCTGTCGATATTATGATGAAAATTGATTTCAAGGTACTCAATCCGATCATAATTACTGCTTATTTTGCTTTGGAGGTAAAAATGTATTTGATTCGAGTCGAGGAACCCACCCATCAAACCTAAGAGTAATCAGATATCGGTTTTTGAAGTTTGTTATTTCTCGAGATGTGTAATAATATGTGGCCCAGAACCACAGTGAAGTACATTATTATGGAACAGATAACAACTAAGTCGCAAGGCCCAGAACCACAGTGAAGTACATTATTATGGAACAGATAACAACTTTGAGTCGCAAGGCGCGCTCGCCGTCATGGGCCAGGGTTCGAATCGGACAAAATTGCGGATGAAGATGGATAAATTTAAAATCAAGTGATAAGTTGAACAAAATGTTGATAAATAACAAGTTTTGGGAAATTTGATACCATTTTTGACAGTGGTTAGCATTATTTTGTTGCAATAAATCGATACTGATAACTAAAGCCTATTTTGAAGAAATGTTTTGTTGTTATTGTATCTTGATGGTGTGGGGACCGTCTGATTCCGAAAGACATCTAAATATATATTTTACTCCCCCCTCCAATACGCCCATAGCATGTAAAATACTATCACAACATAATATTAATACACCCCATAGTGAGAGTTCATAGTCTAATTTCCAAAACTGTTCCAGATGTCTTATTAAAAGAAGGAAGGAGTAAAAGTTTATCGTTTATTATATGAAGCATGGTGACTGGCTGCAACAAAATAATGGATAAACTCCGGCCGATCTGTCATATGAGAACCTTCGGAATAAAGAAACTTCGGAATAAAGCCATACAATCACATTACAAACACAAATGAACAGTCACGCTAGTTAAACGCCCTTATAGAGATCATATTCCACCAGTACAAAACCTTGGAACTTTTTGAAGTTTTAACAGGGAGCCTTATAAAGTCGAAAACATAACGCGTGGAATATATTTCTTAGTTGTTATCTGTTCCATAATAATGTACTTCACTGTGGGTGAATGTCCCAGCTCAAAATTGCATGTTTTTCTCTGACTATTGTGAGCCGATATCGCAATAAACACCAAATTAATTACCCAGGATACATTCCATAAATGTAAGCGACTCAAAGCAAAATCGCTCACAAAATACACAAATTCACTTAAATCGTGCGTGAAATTTCGAGTTGGGACCTTCGCCTACAGTGAAGTACATTATTATGAATAGATAATAATTAAGAAATCTATTATTCGCGTTATTTTTCGACTTTATAAGGTTCCCTGTCAAAACTTAAAAAAGTTCCAAGGTTTTGTACTGGTGGAATATGATCTCTACGGGCGTTAACCAGAGTAGATATTACATAGCATGATTTAATTAAACTACATAATGACTCATATTCTTTGGCGGGAAATGTCCAGATAATAAGTCTGAATAATGCAAATTATATATTTCTCAGTTAATAACTGTTTCTTATAATAACGCATTTCACGGTATAGGTGAAGCTACCAGCTCCAGATATCCGATATTGCTTTGCGTCGCTTACAATAATAAAATGTCCACTGGGCAATCAATTCATGTTTATCGCGAAAGCGGCTCACAAACGTCGCCTAAATCATGTAATTTCGAGCTAGGATCTTCACATATATAGACTGTGTAACACATTAGCATGGAGCATGCATGTTTAACTAAGAAATATATTCCCTGCGTTATTTCTTCAACGTTATAACATTCTCCGTCAGAACTTCAAAGGGGGGGGGGGGCACCATACGGGTGTTCAGTAGATAATGCCATGAATCTCTACTCTAACTACGCCGGTTGAGAGCCTCACACAGATAGAAGGATCTATTACTGAGTGTTGTCTGCCCATGTCTGTGGGGGCACCATACAGGTGTTCAGTAGATCATGCCATGAATCTCTACTCTAACCACGCCCGTTGAGAGCCTCACACAGATAGAAGGATCTATTACTGAGTGTTGTCTGCTCATGTCTGTGGGGGGCACCATACGGGTGTTCAGTAGATAATGCCATGAATCTCTACTCTAACTACGCCCGTTGAGAGCCTCACACAGATAGAAGGATATATTACTGAGTGTTGTCTGCTCATGTCTGTTGGGGCACCATATGGGTGTTCAGTAGATCATTCCATGAATATCTACTCTAGCTACACCCGTGAAGATCCCCACATAGATAGAAGGATTTATTACTGAGTGCTGTCTGCTCGTGTCTGTGGGGGCATCATACGGGTGTTCAGTAGATCATGCCATGAATCTCTACTCCAACTACGCCCGTTGAGAACCTCACACAGATAGAAGGATCTATTACTGATTGTCTGCTCATGTCTGTGGAGGGCACCATATGGGTGTTAATGCCATGAATCTCTACTCTAACTACGCCTGTTGAGAGCCTCACACAGATAGAAGGATTTATTACTGAGTGTTGTCTGCTCGTGTCTGTGGGGGCACCATACGGGTGTTCAGTAGATCATGTCATGAATTGCCACTCTAGCTATCATTTTTTTTATCATTATTTCTTACATTCTTTAACAATTTTTTTTTTTTTTATTTCATCATTTTTTATAATTATTTCTTACATTCTTTACATTTTTTTTTAATCATTTTTTTCTTACATTTTTCAACAATTAAACAAAATTAAATAAAATTTGCTAACCTGAGTAGAAATTCATTACATGATCTAGTTTAATGGGTAGGCCTACAATGCCTTCGCGGTAATCTGTAAAACACCATCACCAAGAAAAGATGGAGAAATAGATAAACTTTGTTCATATATTTATTATTGCGAATTCTCTGATAATTAAGAAATCTGTTCTCCGCGTTAATTTTTCGACTTTATAAGGTTCCTTGTCAAAACTTAAAAAAAGTTCCAAGGTTTTTTACTGGTGGAATATGATTTCTACGGGTGTTAACCAGAGAAGAGATTCATGGCATGATCTAACATGTCGTGGTCATTGGTAGATCATATCATGAATCATGAAAAACTACTCTATCTATGCCCGCACAGAGCCTCACACAGATACTATTACTGAGTGGTGTATGCTCGTGTCTGTGGGGGTACCATACGGGTGTTCAGTAGATCATGCCATGCATCTCTACTCTATATAGCTGCGCCTGTTGAGAGCCTCACAAATATAGACGGATCTATTACTGAGTGTTGTATGCTCGTGTCTGTGGGGGCACCATACGGGTGTTCAGTAGATCATGCCATGAATCTCTACTCTAGCTACACCCGTTGAGAGCCTCACACATATATATATATATATCTTTATTGTCCTCCATTGGTGGAGAGTTGTTATATAATATAAATACAGTTTATCACAGTAGCATCACAAAAGCAAACATATATACAAGTACTGACATGAACAAAATGTTACATAATAATAAGGAAATATCCAAAATATTTACAGTTAGTTTTGGCACGCACAAAATGCGAAGTCACACATGTATACCGCAATCACGCAGAGACATCCACTAACATGCCATGAATCTCTACTCTATATAGCTGCGCCCGTTGAGAACCTCACACAGATAGAAGGATCTATTACTGAGTGTTGTCTGCTCGTGTCTGTTGGGGGCACCAAATGGGTGTTCAGTAGATCGTGCCATGAATATCTACTCCAGCTACACCCGTTGAGAGCCTCACACAGATCTATAGAAGGATCTATTACTGAGTGTTGTATGTTCGTGTCTGTGGGGGGCACCATACGGGTGTTCAGTAGATCATGCCATGAATCTCCACTCTAGCTGCGCCTGTCGAGAGCCTCACACAGATAGAAGGATCTATTACTGAGTGTTGTATGCTCGTGTCTGTGGGGGCACCATATGGGTGTTCAGTAGATCATATCATGAATATCTACTCTAGCTACACCCATAGAGAGCCTCACACAGATAGAAGGATCTATTGCTGAGTGTTGTCTGCTCGTGTCTGTGGGGGCACCATACGGGTGTTCAGTAGATCATGCCATGAATCTCTACTCTAGATATCATTTTTCATCATTATTTCTTACATTCTTTAACAATATTTTATAGCTAATTGTGTCGCCCGTCGATTCTCTCGCACAATGAATCTACAAATTAACCCGTTGCGTCTCACGTATTATTCTTACATATATAGTTACAGATCTGATCGCCCGGAATTTTGCTTGAATGTGGCAATCCACAACATATATGTATATAGGAGCTAAGCACATTCACTCGCACTTAGTCCGTTTTATTGATATTAAAGTGATGTGAAGCACTCCGGTAGGGTGATCAACTAGAAATTGAGAATAATCTTGCTCAAAGTAGTAATTTTTAAAGAATATTAATCCAAACTGACAACACACCGCCATAATTATATATTAATTAAATGCAATGAGTCTTGATGGCGAAATCATTGTTTTAGTTTATCGCTAATATTTGCGTCCCGAATCGAGATGTAAATATTTACAATTTAGCATAGTTTAGACGATGTTTTCTATGGAGTGGTATGGTCGATTTCTTTGAAATTTTCGACGATGTTGGTTGAATGCTACATTCCCCATGTTGGCATAGCACCTGTGTACTCACTTATCAATTTAAAGAACCTTGTATGGTCACTATTGTCAGTGTGTGGCTTGAGTTTGCGCCCCTTATCAACATATTTTTTACACGATCATGTGTGCCACGCTTTGCCCAATCCACTATCCGTGAATTATTTTGATTACGTCTTGTACACGGAAATTCGTAATTTAATTTATGACTCCAGCCATAAATTAAATTTATATCAAACTATTAACTTTAATTTTAAGAGAACCTGCATGATTACTTAGTTTTCTATATATTATCGATATTAGATCGTTGTTATCGCCGGGAATTTATTGCAAATGGCGTACAGTACCCCTTTAATGTTTTTATATGTAATGATGGGTTTACAGAATTTTATGATTTTTTCACATTTAACCACCGAGAAGCCTTTATGTGCATTTTAAGTGCCTCCAACTGAGAAGGCTTTATGTGCATTATAATTGGCGGGCATAAGTTTCTGGAATACTATTGAAATATCCATGTAAAAATGCAAAAAATAAAAACACGTCTATGCTTATTGAAATGTCAATGTAAAATTCAGAAATAAAACCACGACTATGCTTATTGAACATCCGCCTGATCAATACTGGATCAGATATAATACAAGACACCCATGCAGAAATATTTACCTATTTGTAAATGTAGCTCCAGATGTCTGCATTGATATCGCCCCAAAGTGGCCACTATACTTCCCACTCCATAAACGAATATGTTGTATTAAATTTCTCTGAGATAGAATTGATTTTCACTACAGTGCCACTGCAGTGGGCTACCCCTTCCTAAATTACAAAGAGTGAAAAGAACTCGAAAAGTTATAAGATGTATCAACAAATTGATTCACTGTTACCATGGCCGGGTCATAAGGTAGCACGCAGTACACGATTTCACGGGTTGTAGGTGTCTCAAATATAGAAAGATAAGTATCTGGGGGCGCATAACCACCAGTGTACCCTGTGTTAAATGTGGCATTACTGGTTTGGTGGTGGTGTGGGATATAACTACCAGTGTATCTTGTGTTAAATGTGGCATTACTGGTTTGGTGGTGGTGTGGGATATAACTACCAGTGTACCCTGTGTTAAATGTGGCATTACTGGTTTGGTGGTGGTGTGGGATATAACTACCAGTGTACCCTGTGTTAAATGTGGCATTACTGGTTTGGTGGTGGTGTGGGATATAACTACCAGTGTACCCTGTGTTAAATGTGGCATTACTGGTTTGGTGGTGGTGTGGGATATAACTACCAGTGTACCCTGTGTTAAATGTGACATTACTGGTTTGGTGGTGGTGGTGGGGGTATAACTACCAGTGTACCTTATGTTAAATGTGGCATTACTGGTTTGGTGTTGGTGTGGGATATAACTACCAATGTACCCTGTGTTAAATGTGGCATTACTGGTTTGGTGGTGGGGGATATAACTACCAGTAGTGTACCTTGTGTTAAATGTGGCATTACTGGTTTGGTGGTGGTGTGGGATATAACTACCAGTGTACCCTGTGTTAAATGTGGCATTACTGGTTTGGTGGTGGTGTGGGATATAACTACCAGTGTACCCTGTGTTAAATGTGACATTACTGGTTTGGTGGTGGTGGTGGGGGTATAACTACCAGTGTACCTTATGTTAAATGTGACATTACTGGTTTGGTGTTGGTGTGGGATATAACTACCAATGTACCCTGTGTTAAATGTGGCATTACTGGTTTGGTGGTGGGGGATATAACTACCAGTGTACCTTGTGTTAAATGTGACATTACTGGTTTGGTGGTGGTGGTGGTGGGATATAACTACCAGTGTAGCCTGTGTTAAATATGGCATTACTGATTTGGTGGTGGTGGTGGGATATAACTACCAGTGTAGCCTGTGTTAAATGTGACATTACTGGTTTGGTGGTGGTGGTGGAAGAAAAAAATGTGAAAAATGTGAAAAATGTCTGTAAAATTTACAACATTTTTATTAACATTTGATAGGCTATGGTATAATCTCACGAGAACACTGGTCTAGAATTAGTAAGTTAATAAAACTTCATACGATCACCTTTCTGGCAACTATTTCGTCTATTTTTCAATTTTTACTTGTTTAGGATGGCATCCAAATCGGCCAACAAAATCGAAGTTTCTCACACTTTCCATCACAAACGTGACTGAGTTCGTTATCTGGGGACAAGGGAATTGTTAATCATGAGTTCACTGGTAACCATACACAGTCCATAGAACCCTACTATTGTTTCAATTAATTTAAGCTAATGAGTAATTGGTTGTCTTAAGGACTATAGATAATCATTAATTGGGGGAATACTTGATACAAGTCAAGGTATAGAAAGATTAAAACAATCATCACTAACATGTGCCTTTTGGATCAGTTTAGATAAGTAAAATCATTTTATATAATTTTTCTGTTTTTCTGAAGAAAATTTAAATTGTATGCCCAAATTTAATACCAGCCTCCAATTTCAAGTTGCCTATCTCTGATGTAAACATGTGTTCAGGTGTAGTATTTTATATTAAAGAAATTAGAGGATGTTTTGTCAATAAAGAAATAGAAATGTAGAATATAATATTGTGTTGCCAACAGTTTTCAAGACATGCTACTACTTCCTGTTCTATAATTTGAGTATCTATATTCCTTAAATGTTCTCTCACTCTACTCATCCTATGAGTCGTAAAAATTAATACTATTTCGGTTATTGTAGACATTCTCACATACACCGTTACGTGGTTAGTCTGCGCTGAAACAAGATCATGTGTCAGATTCACATGAATCTTTGCCGCCAAAGCTCAGTTGTCAGAGTCGATTGGGAGGAAGTATAATCCGTCTGGTTTGTAGAACTCAATTAAAGGGCGAACAGCCATGGCTGGCATGACATGGTACACCAGGCTTGGGAGTTAGTATGATGTGCCAATCACTGATATAGTTTGCACGAAGATGTGTTGATGTGATTTCTTAAGGAGTATGTGGCTGCTGGAGGTAGAAGATGTGTTCCAGTGTTCGGTAATACAACATAAGAACGTGTGCATTAATTTGTCGAATAGACGACACTATGGCCCACCACAATATAGCCCACATGCAGACTCTTGGTAGGATATATCTTCAAAATTAATATATTACACAAATTGATGCAAATTTAAAGTCGCATCACATTTTACTGCGTTTGACTACTAAGTCAAGCGGATTCATTTTTATAGGTGTTTGTGAATATCGCATCCTGTCAACGCGTGAATTGGAGGCAAGGATTCACACACCTCATTGGACAATAATATCCGCTATGTCATTCACGGAAATGACACATGACCTATTTTGGATTTAGTATGAAGAACTATCCTAGCTCCTATTCATTGAGAAACATAACATTCGAGTATTTCGACATGTACCTCAATGGAATAAAACAATAACTAGCTTCCGAACGAGGTGTGGTGCATTGGCTGCATGTAACAGTATACCTGTATCTGCTTCCTCGTGGTAACATACTGGCACGAGAGCAGGAACTAACTGTAAGCGAACGTCGCCATTCAGGGACCATATCACGTGACATTCGACCCCATGGCAAACATATAATTCAGTGTTTTTGAAACACATGTGGATTATGCACTCGACCATTCTCGAACAAAATAGAAGCATGTCAAGGAGTCATTGTTATCACCACCTGATAAATATTTGGCATTGTCTGGAACTGTGTCATGGACACAGGACGTGTGAAACATTGCCTGAATACCAGGATTGTATTCTCGGGTTGCAGGAAAAAGGTAGCATACATGACTTATTCTGAAAAAGAATTGCAATGTATCATATTATGCAACAACTTCAACAATCTACTAATATCAATGATGACCTACTTACATCCTGTCAATAATTTGTATTTGCTTTATGTGACCAGCCGACATGTATTCAAGTCCACGAATTACGACAAATTGTTAAACAATAATAACAAAAATATAGACTTTTTAAGCAACACTTTTTTCGTGCAAACTATCAGGCAATTACTTGACACAATAACTCAACCCATTCTGGAATGCCATGTCCTTATAACCCTATGCAATTTGGGCTCCATATAGTCCTATGTTGTGTGGCATATATAACCATAGCCCTATCTATAGTTGACGAGATACATGTTTATGGTTATATGATAACAACACTAGGCATAGTGACATGATGTGTCCCTAAAGTATTTCCCTTTAATTAGATGCCCGTTTGAGTGTCCTGTAAATAATGTTATCCCCTACGCAAACGAATCTATAACCAACGATGAAGTAAGATTCAGGCGTATTCTTGATCGGCCAGTCCACTCTCATTGTCCATTTCATGCCCGTCGGGTTCATAGCATAGATCAACACCGTGCTACTATTATAACCTGCGGATTGTTAACAAACCCAAATGATTTCAGTTGACCAATAATATATGCCCACAAGCTGGGCAGAAACATAAAAGCTAAACAGAGTCAATATTTTCCTAAAATCTTGAAGTACTGAACCTTTTGACATGCAGTGTATCGGATCGGCCAGGTCCGTCTCCCAGCGCTAATATATAATCAAGCCATGGGAGTTCTGCTTGTCTCCCTCAAGGTCCAAATAGGTCTGGCTAATATGACCCCACAACAGAAGTACCGGTATAGAAAGCATAGTTACCGTACATGAGAGATATGGGTGCATGGGATTATATGGGTTTGGTTATCCTTGAGGGCCATCGCATGGTCGTTGTGTGAGGGATCCATGAAGCCCTACGCGTCAACAACGCATTGATGGCACTTCGTCCCTATCCAAATGCAGTTATAGAACTACTGCGATTTGCAATTAGCTACGAATTTACTGGTATATGAAATGTGAGGATATCTGCATGGAATAACCGAAGTTGTGCCAAATTTGACTTAACTGGCTACACTGAGAATGAGCAGAGTTATTGGGCATTTTCGTCAATCAATTATTCATAAAAATAAATGAGTTGGTACAAGATATTAGAGTTCTTTAGTTTGTTGAGGAGCACCAGTGAATGCATTTCTTAATGAACAATTCCCTTATCCCCATATGACGAACCCAGTTTAATTTGTGTCGGTAAGTTTGAAAATCTTCGATGTTGGTGGCCGTTTTGGATGTCATCTTAACAAAATTATCAAATATGAAATGTCCGATGCTGTATATATCATCAATTGTGTCTGGTGTCACAAAATGCGCCATAAAATAAGAAAAACCCTCCCCGTAAAGCGAAAGTCTCACTCATTAGCCTTTGCTAGCCATATGTGACCAGTTGAAATATATATATAATCGGCTTTGTACAAAAATTCAAATAAAAATTATAAAAATATGAAATAGTTGACAAAAAAGTGATTAGGTGAGGTTTTATGAATTTACATTTTCTGGACCAGTATCCTCGGTGACTTTTCCATACCCCTATCAAAATTGAATCACAATGTTGTAAAATTTTGAGAAATTAGTAAAAAATACCATTTTTCACCATTTCCCCCCCCAAATTTTTAATCTTAAAACATGTTCGGACAAGGTTGTTTATAATTGCCCTTCATCAATCTCTACACCTTTTCATTTCATGCCCCTAAAGCTTCCTGTTCATGCGGCATTCTAAGTGTAAACTATGCAATTCATTTTTCTGAGAAAATTATATTTTAGGGGATGGCGTTAAGTTTATGCCCACAGCGCATTTTCACAAATAATAATTATCAGTCCATCATCCAAATTGTTTTGCTAGGTCTTTGGGGCAAATGTTTAGATATGTTGCGCACGAATAGCCCATGTGTTTCACAAGTTATAGCCAATTATATGTGACACTATTTTTCAAAATTCAAGTAATTTTTCGCAATTTCAAAATATTTATCGAATTTTTTTCGAACTAACTTATACATTGGTCCAGTGTTGTATCTCATGTTGTTTTATGGATGGTTATCTGTAATTAATATAAACGATGTCTTGTTCACTTTATAACCGCAGTCATATGTTTATACGCTGACACTTGTACTCGATGAAATTTTTATTTTATTTTAAGGGGTAGGAGTTGTCTTCCCTGAAAAAATATATGTTGGGACACACTCTGAAGATGGCAACGAGCAAAATCGGATGCGTCATATAATGATCTTTAATTTGATATATAAAAACCTTTGTTGGAGGGGGTGCAGCCAACTTCTAAACTAGAGGCTTTTTGAGAATTGGCCCACGGACGGAGAAGCTGATTCCAGTATACCCCCCCCCCCCCACAACTCGTTGCGGGGGGTATAAAAAGCCTACATGTGTACGCGTCTGGGATTGCTTATAACAACCCCGTGGTCCATGCTTACTTATTAAAATCGAATTTCAAATTGCTCTCTATGTCAGATAAAGGGTCATATACAAATATCGCTAATCGAACAGAACACAATGGAGCGATTGCCATTTTAGCACTGTCATGTTAGAAATGTCAAAGATAGAATTCCAATGTTCACTTCGACATATTGTTTTCAAATTCTTAAGCAGAATGGTATACGCTTATTGTAGACTGCTTATTATCATCCTCGTTATTCGTGCCAACTTGGTGGGCTCATTAACCCTTTCAGTGCCAGGTCCGATTTTTGTATCAACCCATATACCCTGTGCCAATGCATTCTCTTATATATGCGAGTCGACCATAGGTCGCCTCGCATATAAGAGAATGCATTGGCCTAACAATTTTTCATCATTTGTTATTATTGTTTACAATTTTTTTACAATTTTAATAATTGTTTCTTATATTCTTTAACAGACTTATTTTGTAGGTTTAGTGCCAGGGAATCTTACGTTTTTCATGGGCATCAAAATTATTACTATGAATACTTGGTGACAGTTTTGAGTTATAACATGCCCCTAAGGTTTTATCCAGTTTGTTTTTAAATTCGCTATAGCATGCTTAAGCATACCCAAATAAAATTCAACAATTTTTTTTATTTTTTTTAATTATTATTTTTTTTTTTTTAGGGCCGATTTTACAGACCGTAAATTAGGGCCGATGAGATCGGCCCCTGGCACTGAAAGGGTTAAACAGTCATTAACGATAGTTCAGCGTGGTCGTATTGGTCTCATTACGCCTGCCACTGGGGCGGGGTCAATAACTAGCCATTAACGATAGTTATGGTGTGATCGTATTTGGGACTGCTATCGACTCGTTATGCCTACCAACGGGGTATGGTCAATAACCATCCATTCAGTATAACTCCGCGTGGTCGATCTGAGAGTGTCTATATATCAGAACATTGTACATCGAAGCACCCGTCTCTCGCGACACAGAACATTGTACATCGAAGCACCCGTCTCTCGCGACACAGCCACTGAACCATCCAAGATGATAACTTACTTCTTAATTTTAACCGGAGCGATTGCTTATGTCTGTGCAAGCAACACCTTTAACAGGGTGGCATCGGGAAGTGACAGTTCGCCGTATTTAATTGTTTCTCTCCGTTCGAAGATAGAGTGTTCCAAAGAGTGTAGCAAATCGTACCTTTGCAGAACCTTGTCATTTAATACTGACACAGGAAAGTGCCATCTCTCGTCTGGAGTTTTGAGCGAAGGATACACGGGAGGAAGCGTCTTCGAGAAGGATGGTAAGATACAGATTTTATGTGAATACGTTACAAGAAAACCAATGTCAGAAATTGTAACGCGCTCAAGATCATATATTATATACCCACAAGAAAACCAATGTCAGAAATGGTAACGCGCTCAAGATCATATATTATATATTCATGATTGTAATTATAGAATATAAAATATATTGGTTTTGCGAATGACCAGCTCAGAATTTCGTTAAAATAACAATAACAACCAGCACCTAATTAACGAACCGGTGACCGACTCGGCCGTCTCCGACCACAACCCCAGTGGGCTGCAGAACGAAAAATGTCTATAAAAGTTGAAATATAAGACTTACAAATGATCTTTTTCATTTCTTTTATTTATAATTGGCATAGCTTATCACAAACCAAAAATCAACATTATTGACATAATGTTAACGACAATAAGCGAAATTGAAATTCCCAACTACACCTTTTACCTGACTCGGCCTCCGGTCGCAGTTCGACTTTTAATCCTCCCAAAAATTCCCATTCTATAAATAAAACACCCATGCGCCCAGGCTAAAGTAAAATCTCTATATTAGTTATACACGCAGAGCGCGCGTGATAATGGCGAGATGCTGGTAGCCCGTTTATTTTTTACCGTACACATTCATGCGTATTTTGACCGTGTATGCTGCCATGGTGTTGCGTCAGCTTTTATGTTTTAATTTTGTCTTAAATAGACAAACTTTTTATATTGGAATGTGCGCCACAGGGGTGTGATTAAATCACCGGCAGCTATATGGAACTTGTACATTAAATACATAGTATGGACTTGTTCGGGTGCGTGAAACAGATCTGTTAGTATTCAGGAGGTATTCCAACTGGAGGAATGCACCATTATACTAACATCGCCGAAAATGTCAAGCAAATCGACCGTACACTCCATAGAAAACATCGTCCGAACTACGCTCATTTATAAATATTTACTTCTTGATTTTGGACTCAACTATTGGTGATAAAGTAACGAAGACGATTTCGCCACCAAGAATCACTGCATTTAATTAATATATAAGAGTGACGATGTGTGTTGTCAGTTTGGATATGATAATTGTAAAAATAACTACTTTGAGCAAGATATTCTCCATTTCTATTTGATCACCCTATACCGGAGTGTTTCATATCACTTTAATAAAAAACAAACCCCCCCCGGTGCCATTAACACGCAAGGTAACGTCGTTGAGCCCTATAAGGCGATACTATCACCCCTGGTCAAGTGGTCCTGCTAATATGCCATGATGCTGGTGGTCCTGCTGAATTGTCATGATGAAGGTAGGGCAAACTGATGCCGTTACGAAAAAGTACCGTTATTTTCCCAAAAGTTGTCATTTTCGGAGTGTTTGGCTAATCCGAGCGATTTGAGAAAAAAACAGTGTGTGTAACTATGAAACATCCAAGAACATACATATTTTTGAAAAATATAATAATGCCTGCGCTGTTGATTCTAAAACGTCGTGAATATCCATCTTGATTATAGTCGATTTTCAACAGCTAATACAATCAGTATTAAAAATATTTCGCAATAAATATGTTTTTGAATGTGTGATACGCATCGTGACTTTTCCTGGATATGTTCAGTATATTAGAACACTGGGAAAAAGCCAAATAAAATAAAATATAACGGTACTTTTTGTTAACAACATCAGTTTGCCCTAACATCATCATTGCAATTCAGCAGGACCCAAACGCATCATAGCACATTAGCAGGACCACTTGACCAGGGGTGTCTACTGATGTAATGATACGGACGACCGATCTAAAAGCGACATCATAACTCAGAACACACAGCCCATGGGTTGTCGACACAAGGCAAGGAGCGTGTTTTTCTTGTGTATATCTCGCTTAAAACCATGAATATAATACGCACACTACCGGCATCTGGTCGACAGTAGTTTCATGTCATCTAACATGGATATACGCGTTTAGAACAAATGACTATAACTTCTGCACAATATGTGTTACATTTTATCTTAAACAAAACTGTGTACAAATGACACACTCATAACATGTGTCGGTGCAATTTTATCACCATTGAATATGAGTGAATATGTGACTATATTATAGTTAGTAGATGAGTTTGTTCTATTTGAGACACAACCCTCGCAAAAGCTACCATATTAACAATGCGGAAGCAGCTTTAAAACTAGCCACACTAGTCTATTATGTGCTGTTCTGTTTTGACACAAACACAATGTACATATATAACAAGTGTCGAAGGTGCTGCCAATGTTTCGTTCTGTGGTAGCTTTTACGAGTTTTTGGGCCTCGTATAAAACATCTCATCTACATGTAATAACTATATTATACACTCACATATTCACTCATCTACATGTAATAACTATATTGTACACTCGCATATTCACTCATCTACATGTAATAACTATATTGTACACTCACATATTATAAACATCTCATCTACATGTAATAACTATATTATACACTAACATATTCACTCACATCTACATGTAATAACTATATTGTACAATCACATATTATAAACATCTCATCTACATGTAATAACTATATTGTACACTCACATATTATAAACATCTCATCTACATGTAATAACTATATTGTACACTCACATATTATAAACATCTCATCTACATGTAATAACTATATTGTACACTCACATATTCACTCATATTAAATGTTGAGGAAATTCGACCGACACATATATGTCACATGTCATTTCAACACAATGTTGTTTAATATAACATTTAACACATATTGTGTAGAATGTATACACATTAGTTCTAAGAGAGTATGCATGCATAACATCCACATATTATTACACATCTCGAGAAATGACAAACTTCAAAAATCGATATCTGATTACTCTGAGCTTTGATGGGTGGGTTCCTCGACTCCAAACGAATATGTTTTACCCCCGAAACCAAAGAAATAGTAATTTAGGAGCGTCTGATCGGATTGAGTACCGTTAATATGAGGTTTGGATGGACAAAACGAGGAAGTTTTAAAGGTACTCAATCCGATTAAGCACCCCTAAATTACTATTTCTTTGGCTTCAGGGGTAAAAAATATTTAAATCAAGTCGAGGAACCCACCCTTCAAAGCTCAGAGTGATCAGATATTGATTTTTTAAGTTTGTTATTTCTCGAGATGTGTACCAATAATTGCCCCAGAAACACTTATTCAAACTAACGAAGATGATTAACTCTAAAATCAAGTGGTAATAATAACGCAATGTTGACCGAGACTATCCTTTTGACGGCGTGTTTCTGGGCCAAAAACTATAGAAATAACAAAACTTCAAAAATTGATATCTGATCACTCTGACCGTTCATGGGTAGGATCCTCGACTCGAATAAAATATGTTTTACCACCGAAGCCAAAGAAATAGTAATTTATGATGGTCTGATCGGATTGAGTACCTTTAACGATCGTCTATGATAAAGGGCGCCCATGTTTTCGTTTCCCATCACGAGGAATGGACCTATCCGTAGGTATCGCCCCAATTTCAAATATAGATATAAGGCCGATAGCTTAAACCCGGAAGCGTCATGTGCCTGCCTAGTGATATGAATCGCACCACAAGCGGTTCCCCAACTACCATTGTAAGCCATAGGGAATTTACGAACACGAGAGCAAAATAAGTGTTAAAAAGCTAAAATTTTAGTTCGGTTTCCTAAATAAAAAAGTAACTAAGACATCTGTTTACGCTGGATTAAACAATGCCAACGACCACACTCGGATCCTAGTGTTATTTAAGTTTCAATATTTATATATAACAGATTTCAAACTAAAACGCGGAAATAGTAGTCCCGATCGATGATGCGTTATGAATATTAATTGTGCCGCGAGTATGTGTTTTATGAAGTGTTTTCGTTATAAATGTATACATTTGTTGCTGTTATAACACCGTGGTAATATTGAGTTCAAATGTCTGATATTGACACTTACCTGTAGGATCTCCCGCGAACGTTTTACTGAATCCATTTGAGAATCTAAAGCTTCCTTCATATTACTGCGACAATGTACGTATAAATGAGAATCAACACTGATGTTTTCCAAGAGAATTACACGAAATTTCACACATTGCACGTACTTCGCGGTGTATACACGCAACCTTCACCGAACAAATTCACTTTGTGCTATTGTTGCCTCATGGCAACGTGTAACTGACTCCATGGTAGTCGGCGTTTTCTTTAATGTACTTTAGTGACGGCAAAATAGGATGTGGAATTTTAAAAGGCCATTGTTTGATAATCCTTTGCATCCGGTCTGTCACCGGGGCTCATTCAGGACGCTCGTGCTAACTATTATGGTAAACTGATATCGTTATATTTATTTCGACAAAAGAGGGATTATAGATTAATTACCACATGAACACCTCCGTTTGGTTTATTTCATCAAGGTGTGAACCATTAGCATAGCTTTGATGTTAAGTTTGCTATTTGATATTGAAGTTTCATAATGGCTTCATTTACACAGTTTGATTCAACGTAAACATCTATCTTTGTTGGTTATCGGAAGTGGCCTATCGATCACTGCTGGTTTTTTGTTTAAAAACTGGTTATATTTTTGTTTATTTCTAACAACAGTCACTTTTACAAGATGCATATATACACACAAAGGTATCTTGGAAATCGTGATATTAAGAAAGAAGCTATATTATCGTGTTACATGGCGTTTAACAACACAGCCCTTTCTCATCGGAAGCCATTTTAGCACTGAAGAGATAGCGAAATTGAGATGGCATGTGGTGCGTAGTAACAGTAACCATGCAGTCTACTGGTGGGCAGGACGTACGGATAGGTCCATTGTCAACCGGAGGAAGTTAATATTCACCATGGCCGTAGGCAGATGCGAATATTGACTTCCAAGGCCTGACAATTCCTCGTGTCAACCAAGAAACAATGCGATAACTGTTTTATTATATGACACGCGCTTTGATTGGACAAGACGTTGTGACGTTGAACTTCGCTGGGAAAATCCTAACTATTTTCAGATCTGATAATAAGTTATGTTAACGCCTGAAGTATCTGTTATTAACCTCTTGTTTGATTAATGAGGTGAATATCATTAGATACTAGTATCTTGATTTTTTCGTTACGTTTTAACATAGGAATTGGGAAAGAAACTTATGATCATATAATAAATTAAAGAGCTCTCTCAGTTATGCTCGTTTGCTTGTCTATAAAGTAAACCTCATGGATGCGAATTTTCGCAATGCACGTGCCTTACCAGGCCATTATTATAGGATTACATATAAATAAATACTTAATTGGAGGGAGGATTGGATATTGTTTAATATATAATCCCAACCACATGGGAGACACGGATATGGTAAAATCAAGATATATTAAAGAGATACTGTCCACTAAATCCAGCCATTTATGGGATCATCTCATTTTATACTCAACAGAATAAAAACAGCAAAAAATTAATTTGAAACATGGATTAGTGCAAAATACACTATTGCGATCTATGAATGATGCAAACAACGTGGTAATTATAATGAAAATGAATAAAGGAGTCAATGAATTCATTTTCACTATAATTATCATGTTGCTTGCATCGTTTATAGAGCACATAAGTGTATTTTGCACTAATCCACGGCTCAAATTCATTCATTTGTTGAATATATTCTGTTGAGATTAAAAGGAGATGATCCCATAAATGGCTGGATTTAGTGTACATTACCCCTTTAAGATTTATCTTAGGATTGATCGACGATTAATATTGACTAAATAACGGATGTATTTGAAGTGTTTTTGACCTCCCCAAGCCCGTCTAACACATAGGAGAATTAGACTTATGTACGACCATATTTGATCACTTGTTGCGGTGTAAATTATACCATTACATTAAAATGACTATAGATAAGTTGGGTGACGTCCACGACACATTTAGCAATGTTTTTTGTCCCTTACGTGACCTCCATTTCTGACTTGGACAGCACCAATTTGGGAACATTAAACCAACATTTTATTAATTTTGCCGATCCCCTCCCCTACTCGACAGCCGACCCCAGTGAGTGGTGCCTCTTTAAATTTAAACAGCATGCACCATTAGGTTTTTTTTATATCACTGAAACATCTTCATATACGTTCACAGGAAATCAATGATAAACAAGTTTTATCAATTTTGATGCACCTCGCTCAACACACATTCGTTTCTTCGGCGAAGCATACCATAGATTCACTGTAAAAATGGAGATGAGAATATATACCTTTTTTGGACGACAAAATGTTTTGTGAATTTTTATGACCCTTCCGAACCTCATACCTGACATGCATGCAACCACATATGCACCCCTTAAACCGCACCATTTGATTCCCTATATCAGAGATACAATTTCAGAGGAAATGAATTGTGTTGTTCCAATATAATTGTCGATCCGTTCTGTGTCAAAATTCGAACCCATGTTCCAACTAATATGCATTCAAATTCTCGGTGAAAGGGCTTCATTTTTAAAGATTTCCCGGTAGCCGAGGTGTTTAGGTCGAACCAATGTTTTGACTAATATGCTTCCCAATTCCCGGTGAAAGGTCTTCCCTTTTACAGATGTCCCTGCGTAGCCGATGTGATTATGTCGTGGATATGATCATCATAGTCTGGGCTTGAAGAGGGTGGCAAGGGTTTGAACCCGACATGCTTTCTCTTTTTTATTTCTGATCAATTTAGATAGTTTTATGATTACTATATACGTCCTTTGTATATCCTATTTAATCGATCCTTGAGTAAACACGAGGACAGGGTGACACATTGTGCAAGCATGCATGGTGTCGAGTCCATATCTTGTGCCAAGAAAACACTGAAATTGACACTTATCTCCTGACACAGGTAAAGTACATGAAATTCTTATAATGGTCACATTGCTCCTATCTGATATTACAGGTGTATCCCTAGATACATCATACATCGCAAGTGTGTATTGTCTGGGAACCACATATTGATTGGCTAACTAATTTTGATGACAAATTTGCCAAATGCTATCCCTGATAGTATAATTTTCTGCAATATTGAGTCTTATTTTGTAGTTTATCATACAACAATAAATCACCGAACAATAAAATTTTAAAAGGGTTGCTTCATCAGAATGGCACATTACAAGAGGGTTAGCTATGTAAACACCACCGGGTAACCCCTCACCAATCAATACTAATGCTATCATATTAACTGCATCTTAATAAAGGTGCTAACTTTCCTGAAATTAATGGTATCTTTCAACTTTCTTGAGGAATTAAAAAGTGACTTGCCAAAATGTTTGCCAAATGAAAATATTTTTTGCCAAATGTTAATTATTTTTGCCAATGACAAATTTGGCAAGTGGCAGCGCGAACCCTGAGTGGAATATTAGTCAAAGATGTGAGAGCTTGTGCGTTCTTAGTCATGTTTCGGACGTTAAAACGATGAACCAATTAGTGTTCAAAAGTTGTCAATATTAGCCAGTCTCTTTGAAAGAGATGTAAAAGCTACATCTATCTCGAAATTGTAATTGCCATTGTGTTTCGCAAATTACAAGGTTTAATGTTCTAGTCTATTCCAGACAAAGCCAAAATTGAGGTAGACCCGGTGAGCTTCGATAGCCATTATGTTCTTTCCTATAGAAAGTTAATTTCAATAGATCGTTGTTTGATTAACCAAAGGCTAATTCAGCGATTACAAAAGGGTCCCAATCTCATAAGAGTGATATACAATATTCCAGAACATTACGTCTTAGGGTGATAAACGTCAGTTGTGTTTATCCTGTTGAGTACTTCATTCAACGATTTTCTATCCATCATGAAAAGTCCTCTTTCTGCTGGATCTGTGACAAGCGAAACTCGCCAATCTATATATATCGTTATGAATATGCGGCAACGAGGCTGAAGCTACATCCAGTCTTATCTTTAAGGATGCATACATATACTGACAATACGTTCACGAACTCATCCCAGATGCATATATAATGCACAGTGTTGGTGATAAATATCAGAATTCAAGTCTGCAAGTAACAGTATGACTCTAGCAGGATATAAGAGATATAAGAGCATATATAAGAGAATACACTGGCTTACAAGATCATGGTAAATATTGTTAGGCCAATGCATTCTCTTATACACGCGAGGCTCCATATGTGACCCGCCATATCAAATCCAGTCGTAAGTCGGGATTTTTTACCCTGTTCCAATGCATTCTCTTATATATGCGAGTCGACCATAGGTCGCCTCGCATATATAAGAGAATGCATTGTCCTAACAATTTTTTCAATTTTAATAAATTTTTCTTGTATTCTTTAACAATTTTATAATTTCACCCATACAGAGCCCCAGACAAACATGAGCAGACGACACTCTTCTATATGCTTCTATATGTGTGGGGCTCCCTGCAGGGTAATGGACGTTTTTTATTTTAAGTCCTAAAAATTGTCAGAAACATTTATTTAAAAAAAATGATACAAAATTGTTAGGCCAATGCATTCTCTTATATATGCGAGGCGACCTATGGTCGACTCGCATATATAAGAGAATGCATTGGCACAGGGTAAAAAATCCCGACTTAACTGTCCCCACCATGCATGTTTATTACACAATAGCGCTCACTAATTCTCGTCACGCAAGCTGTCAGTGTTAAGTTGGTCACCGTGAATCAATCTACCAAAACCAAAAAATCGCCACAGCGTTGATTGTTTTGCTTAGCTTATCGCACACTCTTTTCGTATTGTATCACAACAATTGCTACCTAATTTGGCGTGGAATGTCCAGTTCTCCACCTCTCTGCGAGTATCAGTTACATGATCCCATTCCATGCAATGTGCGCATAGATCGATACATGTGTAGATTTGGCTGCACAACATTAGGTGACTTTCCATCCAGATGCAACTTTATATATCGATTTAACATAATAACAAACGTTACCCGTTACGTGTATAACTCAACCACTCTATAAATCAAGTCCGACACCATTGACATACTCCATATTTGGGGTCGGCTCATGATTCTCGATTCTATATACATACACATGTAGTAGCGGATTAGCTGCCTGCATCTTCGTAGTTTTGGTATAATTTAATAGATAAACAACACTACACTCTTAAAGTGATGTGAAACACTCCGGTAGGGTGATAAAATAGAAATTGAGAATAATCTTGCTCAAAGTAGTTATTTTTTACGAATATTAATCCAAATTGACACCACACACCGCCATTTTCACATATTAATCAAATGCAATGTCGTTCGATGTTGAAAACAATTGTGTTAGTTTATCGCCAAATAAAGAATCGAGATGTAAATATTTACAATTGAGCGTAGTTCAGACGATGTTTTCTATGGAGTGGTCGAATTTTTCGGAGACGTTTGTAGAGTTGTACATTCCCCAGGTTGCCATATCGCATAAGTATTAGCTTATCAATTTCACGCAACCGAACAAGTCCATAATATGTCTTTGAAGACATATTATGTAATTGTTTGGGTGCGTGAAACTGATAAGTCAGTATTCGGGCGCTATGCCAACTGGAGAAATGTAACATTCTACTAGCATTGCCAAAAATTTCAAGGAAATCGACCATATCACTCCATTGAAAACATCGTCTGAACTAAGCTCAAAATGTAAATATTTAGATCTCGATTCGGGACGCAACTATCGTCGATAAACTAGCACAAATTATTTCGCCATCAAGAGTCATTGCACGTAATTAATATATACGAATTACGGTGTGTGTTGTCAATTTGGATTAATATTCGTAAAAATTTTCTACTTTAAACAAGATTATTCTCAATTTATATCTGACCACCCTATCGGAGTGTTTCACATCAATTTAAAATATTTTCCGAAAATTTACGGAGCACAGCGGTGGAAAACAATTTCGCACCACTTTGTTCTGTAAAATAACGGAGCTAACAGTAATCTTACACAAATTATGGAGCTATTAACAGTAATCTTACACAAATTACGGAGCTATTAACCTTAATCTTTCACACATTACGGAGCTATTAACAGTAATCTTACACAAATTACGGAGCTATTAATCGTATTCTTACATAAATTACAGAGCTACTAACCGTAATCTTACACAAATTACGGAGCCATTAACAGTAGTCTTACACAAATTACGGAGCTATTAACAGTAACCTTACACAAATAACGGATCTATTAACCGTAACCTTACACAAATAACGGAGCTATTAACAGTAATCTTACACAAATTACGGAGCTATTAATCGTATTCTTACATAAATTACGGAGCTACTAACCGTAATCTTACACAAATTACGGAGCCATTAACAGTAACCTTACACAAATAACGGATCTATTAACCGTAACCTTACACAAATAACGGAGCTATTAACAGTAATCTTACACAAATAACGGAGCTATTAACCGTAATCTTACACAATTAACGGAGCTATTAACCATGATCTTACACAAATTACGGAGCCATTAACAGTAGTCTTACACAAATTACGGAGCTATTAACAGTAACCTTACACAAATAACGGATCTATTAACCGTAACCTTACACAAATTACGGATCTATTAACAGTAATCTTACACAAATAACGGAGCTATTAACCATAATCTTACACAATTAACGGAGCTATTAACAGTAATCTTACACAAATTACGGAGCTATTAACAGTAATCTTATTCAAATTACGGATCTATTAACAGTAATCTTACACAAATAACGGAGCTGTTAACCATAATCTTACACAATTAACGGAGCTATTAACAGTAATCTTACACAAATAACGGAGCTATTAACCGTAATCTTACACAAATTACGGAGCTATTAACAGTAATCTTACACAAATAACGGAGCTATTAACAGTAATCTTACACAAATTACGGATTTATTAACAGTAATCTTACACAAATAACGGAGCTATTAACCGTAATCTTACACAAATAACGGAGCTATTAACCGTAATCTTACACAAATAACGGAGCTATTAACAGTAATCTTACACACATTACGGATCTATTAACCGTAATCTTACACAAATAACGGAGCTATTAACCATGATCTTACACACATTACGGAGCTAGTAACCATGATCTTACACAAATAACGGAGCTATTAACCATGATCTTACACACATTACGGAGCTATTAACAGTAATCTTACACAAATAACGGAGCTATTAACCGTAATCTTACACAAATAACGGAGCTATTAACAGTAATCTTACACAAATAACGGAGCTATTAACAGTAATCTTACACAAATTACGGAGCTATTAACAGTAATCTTACACAAATAACGGATATATTAACCGTAACCTTACACAAATAACGGAGCTATTAACCATAATCTTACACAAATAACGGAGCTATTAACCATGATCTTACACACATTACGGAGCTATTAACAGTAATCTTACACACATTACGGAGCTATTAACCATAATCTTACACAGATAACGGATCTATTAACCGTAACCTTACACAAATTACGGAGCTGTTAACAGTAACCTTACACAAATAACGGAGCTATTAACCATGATCTTACACACATTACGGAGCTATTAACAGTAATCTTACACAAATAACGGATATATTAACCGTAACCTTACACAAATAACGGAGCTGTTAACAGTAATCTTACACACATAACGGATCTATTAACCGTAATCTTACACAAATAACGGACCTGTTAACAGTAATCTTACACAAATAACGGATCTATTAACCGTAACCTTACACAAATAACGGATCCATTAACCATAATCTTACACAAATAACGGAGCTGTTAACAGTAATCTTACACAAATAACAGATCTATTAACCATAATCTTACACAAATAACGGAGATGTTAGCAGTAATCTTACACAGATATCGGATCTATTAACCGTAATCTTACACAAATAACGGATCCATTAACCATAATCTTACACAAATAACGGAGCTATTAACCATAATCTTACACAAATAACGGAGCAATTAACAGTAATCTTACACACATTACGGAGCCATTAACAGTAATCTTACACCCATTACGGAGCTATTAACAGTAATCTTACACAAATAACGGATCTATTAACCGTAACCTTATACAAATAACGGAGCTATTAACCATGATCTTACACACATTACGGAGCTATTAACAGTAATCTTACACAAATAACGGATCTATTAACCGTAACCTTACACAAATAACGGAGCTATTAACCATAATCTTACACAAATAACGGAGCTATTAACAGTAATCTTACACAAATTACGGAGCTATTAACCATAATCTTACACAAATAACGGATCTATTAACCGTAACCTTACACAAATAACGGAGCTATTAACCATGATCTTACACACATTACGGAGCTATTAACAGTAATCTTACACAAATAACGGATCTATTAACCGTAATCTTACACAAATAACGGAGCTATTAACCGTAACCTTACACAAATCACGGAGCTATTAACCATGATCTTACACACATTACGGAGCTATTAACAGTAATCTTACACAAATAACGGATCTATTAACCGTAACCTTACACAAATAACGGAGCTATTAACCGTAATCTTACACAAATAACGGAGCTATTAACCATGATCTTACACACATTACGGAGCTATTAACAGTAATCTTACACAAATTACGGAGCTATTAACCGTAATCTTACACAAATTACGGAGCTATTAACCTTAATCTTACACACATTACGGAGCTGTTAACCGTAATATAATATTACACAAATAACGGAGCTATTAACAGTATTCTTACACAAATTACGGAGCTATTAACCGTAATCTTACACAAATTACGGAGCTATTAACAGCAATCTTACACAAATTACGGAGCTATTAACCGTAATCTTACACAAATTACGGAGCTATTAACCGTAATCTTACACAAATTACGGACCTATTAACAGTAATCTTACACAAATTACGGAGCTATTAACCGTAATTTTACACAAATAACGGAGCTGTTAATCGTAATCTTACACAAATTACGGAGATATTAACCGTAATCTTACACACATTACGGACCTATTAACCGTAATCTTACACAAATTATGAAGCTATTAACAGTAATCTTAAAAAATTACGGAGCTATTAAGCGTAATCTTACACAAATAACGGAGCTAGTAACCGTAATCTTACACAAATAACGGAGCTGTTAACCGTAATCTTACACAAATTACGGAGTTATTAACCGCAATCTTACACAAATAACGGAGCTGTTAACCGTAATATTACACAAATAACGGAGCTGTTAACCGTAATCTTACACAATTAACGGAGCTATTAACAGTAATCTTACACAAATAACGGAGCTATTAACAGTAATCTTACACAAATAACGGAGCTATTAAACGTAATATTACACAAATAACGGAGCTATCAACCATAATCTTACACAAATAACGGAGCTATTAACAGTAATCTTACACACATAACGGATCTATTAACAGTAATCTTACACAAATAACGGAGCTATTAACCGTAATCTTACACAAATAACGGAGCTATTAACAGTAATCTTACACAAATAACGGAGCTATTAACCGTAATCTTAGACAAATTAAGGAGCTATTAACCGTAATCTTACACATATAACGGATCTATTAACCGTAATCTTACACAAATTACGGAGCTATTAACCGTAATCTTACACAAATAACGGATCTATTAACCGTAACCTTACACAAATAACGGAGCTATTAACAGTAATCTTACACAAATAACGGAGCTATTAACCGTAATCTTACAAAAATAACGGAGCTATTAACCATAATCTTACACAAATAACGGAGCTATTAACAGTAATCTTACACAAATAACGGAGCTATTAACAGTAATCTTACACAAATAACGGATCTATTAACAGTAATCGTACACAAATAACGGTTCTATTAACAGTAATCTTACACAAATAACGGAGCTATTAACAGTAATCTTACACAAATTACGGAGCTATTAACCGTAATTTTACACAAATAACGGATCTGTTAACCGTAATCTTACACAAATTACGGAGCTGTTAACCGTAATCTTACACAAATTACGGAGCTATTAACCGTAATTTTACACAAATAACGGAGCTGTTAACCGTAATCTTACACAAATAACGGAGCTATTAACCGTAATCTTACACAAATAACGGAGCTATTAACAGTATAATCTTACACAAATTACGGAGCTATTAACAGTAATCTTACACAAATTATGGAGCTATTAACCACAATCTTACACAAATTGCGGAGCTATTAACCGTAACCTTACACAAATAACGGAGCTATTAACCACAATCTTACACAAATTACGGAGCTATTAACCACAATCTTACACAAATTACGGAGCTATTAACCGTAATCTTACACAAATAACGGAGCTATCAACCGTAATTTTACACAAATTACGGAGCTATTAACCGTAATCTTACACAAATAACGGATCTATTAACCGTAATCTTACACAAATAACGGATCTATTAACCGTAACCTTACACAAATAACGGATCTATTAACCGTAATCTTACACAAATAACGGATCTATTAACCGTAATCTTACACAAATAACGGAGCTATTAACAGTAATCTTACACAAATAACGGAGCTATTAACCGTAACCTTACACAAATAACGGATCTATTAACCGTAACCTTACACAAATAACGGAGCTATTAACCGTAACCTTACACAAATAACGGAGCTATTAACAGTAATCTTACACAAATAACGGAGCTATAACAGTAATCTTACACAAATTACGGAGCTATTAACCTTAATCGTACACAAATAACGGAGCTAGTATCCGTAATCTTACACAAATAACGGAGCTATTAACCTTAATCTTACACAAATAACGGATATATTAACAGTAATCTTACACAAATACCGGAGCTATTAACCATAATCTTACACAACTTTGTTCCGTATTGTTACGGTACAATAATCTGTGAACAAATTTATGTCCGTAAATTGTATGGTTCAAAGTACTATATTTTTTCGGAATAAAGTGATGGCAAATATCTTTCCAGCGATTTGCTCCGTAAACTTACAGAAATATTTTCAGTAATTATACGGTACAATCATATGTGAAATAATTTATGTCAGCATTATGTATCTGACAAAGATTTGAAGTTTACTATATATACAGTTTCGTTCAAGTTCATTTCTTTTATACATGTATGTTGCGAAGTTACGTTCTATACTTGTGGTTTTGTAATAAGACTAATTTACGCTCATGCTATTTCTCGTTCACACAGTTAAATGGTGGAGTTAGTTCGATACTATCAGATTACATAATCAATATTCGGATTTTTGGAGTGATTGTCAATCATAACCACATACAGATAGCAACATATCCTACATTTAAAACGCATTTGTGTTGATTGTACAGTATATACGCTACAAATTACGGACCTATTATAGATTATAGAACATGCTTCAAGAGAACGAATCAATGCTCTGTAAAATAATGGTTCCATTGTCCGTTAGGTATCTCCCATGCATTAGGGCGGAAGGTTTACGATACATTTTAACACTTTATATAATAACCAGGAACGGTACGTGCACTCAACTATGAAACCGCCCTCTCAAATGCATATTCGTAATGACCGTAGTGTATACGAAGTGACAGAAAGCCCCCATCGACCTTTCTTGTCAATATTGGCGCATTGGTCATGATAGATTGGTTTTCATCGTCTATACTGGGATAATATCATAGTTCACGTGAGTTGTCGTTGAGTATTTATCATGTGATCAGAGTACTATCGTATCCGCCCTTAGCTTTTGACCATACTTGTTAATGTGTTCTTTTTATCTAGGACACTTTCCGCATATTTTCCTACCCATTTAAAAAATAGTCTACCCATTTTGTTTCGGCCTAAATTTTGGAACAACTTCACGAACGAAGTTTAAGGAGTCACTTGTCAAAATGTTTTGCCCAGATGGCCCAATCATGGGTCATTTGCCACTTTCCCCATAAAATTTTAAGATCGAGCAGATGTGTAATTCATCTTCAAACTCGACGCAAACACATGATGTCAGCCAACATGTTTCGTCCAGGTGACCACAGTCGATTTTCGTCTGATTGCGGATAAAGTACGCATAGTTTCCATATTTTTGATGCCTTTTTAAAGTTTGGACTAAATTGTTTTAGGTCCAAATGTTTGAACCATTTGACTGCGAATGTTCATGCAATCAATATTTTTTTGCAATTTGCATGTCCAATTCCAAACTACTTTTTATGTAATTCCACCCAAATATTGCTCAGCCAAAGGATTTGGTCCAGATCACCATCACCGTCGGCGTCGCCATCTTCATCGTCAGTATCGTCGACGTCACCGTCATCATCATCATCGTCGTCGTCCAGCAGACCAGCTCCCATATGCTGGACACTGTATATGCGCGTAGAAGTCTACAGTGTCTATCAAACACACAATTTGGCATCAAATGCATTATGACACCTGGAATGTAGTATCACAGCCGATATAAAGCGCTACCATGTTCACTATAGCAGATGGTTTGATGTGTATACATGCATGTTCACACGTGCGCAATGTTTACTATAGCAGAGGGTTTGATACGTAAACATGTTCACACGTGCGCCAGGGCACACCATACGCACGCGATTGAATATCGAAAGGTAATTAATCGGGGGTCATGATTAGATAGCGATTGGTATTCAATCCCAGTAGCAGGTCCCATGCGATGTCAGGATTGTATTTCGAAATGAGTATCCTGAGATAATCGGAAGGATGATAACTCTATATAGAACGTACCGGAAGGGTGATAACTCTATATAGAACGTACAGGAAGGGTGATAACTCTATATATATTGTACTGACGACTACATAACGGATTTGTGTGAAACAGTTTACAACGCAACAAGTGATTAACTTATAGGGCTCTTTAAATTAACTCTTTGGTTAAAATATGCTCTTAAATAAAAACGCTCTTTAAAAATGCTTTTGATTGTTTTGCACTTTAAAATCACCTCTTTTCTTAAAACACTTGTTTAAACAAACAACAATTCTTTAAAACGCTCTTATTGATTTTTATTTCTGAATATATCTGTTATTTAGTCATTATAAATACCCCCGCCCCTTCGATTAATTCTGGATACTCATTTTGAAATACAATCATAACATCCCGTGACACTTGTTACTCAGATTGAATATTAATCGCTATCTGATCATGAACCCTATTATATATTGTTGTATATCTAACCCATGGCGTATTGGCTGGTAAGAAACTTTTGGTTCATATATCTTGCACTGAATAATATATGATGTGCATTATATTCATCTTGTATAAGTCTGACACATGTAACCAACCATACAATGATATTTTACAGTCACATCGTCCGATTCTCATCAGTGTAGATACATGTTTCTGTACACAAGTTTTTCGACTTTTGACTCTACATTTTAAGCGGTTTTAAATTTTCAGATTTTGACCAGTGCAGATTCCAACCGTGCGAAAATGGAGGTACATGTTCCAGGGCGGGAAATGAGTACACATGCGCATGCGTGGCTGGTTATGCTGGACACGACTGTCAAACAGGTTGGTGCTATATTTATACGAAATCCCAGAAGGAAATTCGTGGTGATTGAGTCCTCACCAACAAAGAAATTCATATATTTTCAACATGGAAATTTGTTTAAAATTCCACAAAATCGACATGCATAGATATTTGCCTGCGATGTGTACGTGTCGGTCAGAAATACTAGCATGCATGTACAGAAAATATGAGACAATTACTATTTCAATATCTATGACCGACAATTCACACAAAATTAGACTTTTCCATAATGATTTTACCTCCCCATATTACTATAATGAATTTACCTCCCCATATTACTATAATGAATTTACCTCCCCATATTACTATAATGAATTTACCTCCCCATATTACTAGCCGGTTAAAAGGATGATGAACTTCGAAAAGAACGAGTCATATTTGTTTATAGCAGTGTAACACAGTCTCTGTGGATATAAGTATCATACCAAATATACCAGACTGTGATATCGGTATGGCTAATGATATCGGTAGGGCTAATGCTATCGGTAGGGCTAATGATATCGGTATGGCTAATGCTGGTTCACTTCGAAGCTAAGAACAAACACCGTTATTTTGCTCAAATTGTCATCAGTGCGACCTCGGCCGAATCTAAACAGAAATATTAGCCAAACGTTAACACTGATGTTTTAATAAATGATGGAAAACATTTATTCCTTCTAACCACAATGTATCAGCTCAAGAAACCTACCGTGGCGAATACTGGCGATGAACTGAATACAGTTCTCTCCCGTCGATCAGAGAAAATACAGTTATCTCCCGTCGATCAGAGAGAATACAGTTCTCTCCCGTCGATCAGTAGTGCGGCTGGTGCCCACATTTAATGGAACGGTAAAGTATTTTTACCCTTTTAGGTGTAAATTGAATCATTTGGCGGCCATTTTGTTCGGGATTTTCAATGTCCAGGACATAACATTCAGTCCAAATGTTGTTCAACATACATGTGTATATACCCAAATTATGGAAAACTATACCGGATGGCTGCTTCTGTTAACACACTCTGTAATCATTTGAATGTTGTTCGTGTCATATCACGTTTTTTGAAGTTATGCATCACGTTTTTCAACGCTGGCGAATTTAAGCATAAAACGGAGCCTATTTCAAACTAATTCTCAAGTTATCAAGTTGACCAGATATTCAGTCATAATGTTATCGATAGAAATGGAGCATAGATGTCGATTATTTAAGAAATAATTTAAAATATGTTTTGCAACGAAAATGAACCCAATGACCTATTTGGCGACCATGGACTGAGTATACTGATCGTTGATTGGTTAATACGGCATCACGCGACCACGGACTGAGTATACTAATCGTTGATTGGTTAAACCAGCATCGAGCATATTTTGTCTACAGAAAAATCTCTTCGTAATTTATCTTTAGTTAAAGGGAATGAGTTGAGACTTTGATTCAAACAAGCGATTTATTTGGTAATAGTGGAGTAGATTAGAAAAATAATTGTTTACTTCGTGACTAAAGCATGAAAATTTGCACATACCAATTGATATTAGATATGGAGCCACGCTGAAATTTTACTTTAACCCCTCTTTTAAGGGGTTTTCCGAATTTAAAGAGCGTTTCGTGATTATATAATTTATTAAATGTCACAATTAATCTTATCATGGAATCTGCGATTTAAAATTAGGCATATACTATAAGTATATCTCTGTGAGATATAATGGCATATTTTTAGGGCAAAATTGGAACTCCCCGTTCAAACTGACCTTAAAAATGGCAACCGTAAGTGGAAAATTTGACGTTTTTTCACTAATATCTTCTAGACCAGTTTCTTCTGTGTGGAACTGGTTCAAAAATGTTACTTTATTTTGTATAATTCATGTTAAGTGATCATTGGAGCAATGAAATATGCCATTCATTAGACCCCAACCCCTTCCGATCCCTCAATAATTCGATTTTACAGAACACTGTATGAAATTTCACAAAAAATCACCATTTGGATTCTAGTCATATTTCCACAAGAAATGAGCAGAACTGTGCAAAGTAATTGAGGCATACCATTGCTCATGAATATTTCAACTCAATGGAGCCAAAATGGTCACATTTGCTCAAAATGGCGGCCAAAATATGGAAAGTGGTAAATATTGTCCCAGAGTGCCATGCAATCGACCAAAAGTCGTGGATGATGAATAAAATTGGCCGTTCTGTCATATATACATTGAATAATTTGGATAAGTGTTACTATTACATTACCAAAATTATTGGAATTTTCTCTCAAATTCGGCAAAAAATCATTTTTCAGGTTTGCATCATTTTTTTAAGTAAAATGGAACTATCTTTGGTGTTGGTGTTTGTTTTTATCCGTCTTAAATGCGTCACAATGAGAAATATCTATGTTGTTTATTGTTTTGATCCGTATTATATGCCTTGAACACTTTGATGTGTATTTAGAAAAACATATTCAAGCTGACTTGCAAACTGTCCACATAATTTGGTAGAAAAGTTGATATTTTCAAATATATGCCGGACATTATTCTCTACTCTTCTGTAGGTCTTTTAGAAAGTCAAACAAGGAGATTAGTGAAAAACTGCTTTATAACATCAAATTATGGGCCATTGTCATCAAGATTGATTGACTCATGTCGTAAACACCGTTTCCTCCATTGTGCACATACAAGGCCACCATGATGAAGAACTCTCTAACATTATCTCCTAATCATATACTTGAGTTATTATGGACAGTTATAGCCACCAAAGGGCCAACTGTTCAACTCACCCATGACAAAGCAATCATGTTATTTATACATGAACACCACACAAATGACCATGTAGCCATTCCCTTTATACACATATACCTCGCCCATAACCATACAACCACAATTGGATTTACCTGTAAACCACACACGTGACTACACAGCCATGAGTCACCATTCAGGTACACCATGTATACTCCTACACGTCACCCATGACCATAAAGTCACTTCCTGTATACATATTCACCACAGTCGTGGTCGTACAGTCGCTTCTTGTATACATATTCGCCTCACCATTGGCCATACACTCACTCTCTATATCTATTTGCCACATTTATGGCAATATATCCACTCAAGATATACATATATACTGCAACCATAACAATAAGAGTAAATCCGTGCATATACTCCTGACCAATTGTCATACAACCATTTTATATATACCAGTGCCCCACACAGTGGCCATTCACACACTCCAGGCTTGAATATACTCCTCATTCAAGACAATTCAGCCACAACATTCGTGGTCGTACAGTCAGTCCTTGTTTAACAAGTCACCCCACCATTCATTGGCATCCAATCACTCACTTTATGCATATCGGTCACACACATGGCAATATAACCAACAATGTACATACACACCCAACCAATGCCGATTATAGAACCACTCCAGGTATACATCGACACCTCATCATTGACCATACATACATTTTAGATAGAGCAATACAACGCACATCACCTCACCATTGGCCATACAGTCACTCCCTGTATATCTGTTTTTCACACCCATGACCATATACCCACTCATTATATACATATACACCCCACTCATTACCATAGAGTCAATCCAGGTATACGTATACACCTCATCAATGGATATACCAATACCCCGCACGACCATTCGTACACTCCAGATTTGCATATACACCTCGCCCATGATAATTCAGCCACTCGATGTATACTCACATACCCCATCCATGATCATACAGCTACACCCACCAATGACAATACAGCCACGGCAGAGATGCATATACATCACATATACAACAATGACCACAATGACACGTCATATACCCACACACCGCCAATGACCATCCAGCTATACTCCATGTATGCAAAAACACTTCAACAATCATGACCGTACAGTCATTCCATGAACACCTATATACATTACACTATATACAACCTATATACAACCACTCCCTATTTATTCATACACACAGTCCCACACATGATCATACAGCCAACATATGTATACATGTACACCCATCCATGACAATAGTCACCCAAGGTACGCATGTATATCCCACACATGACCATACAGTCACTCTATATATACATAAACAACACACGTATGAACATACAGCTACTCTCATTACGCCCATACACCACTTATTTAACTATACAAACAATCCTTGTATATAAATGTATATAAATGAACTCACATATTCGAACCCGGATCTGGTAACACAACAACAAAACAATTTAAACATATATATACCATCTTGTTATTATAATAACGTGTGTAATTATATGGGGAGAGGGGCTTTCTAAGTTGTATAACTTGTGCCCCAATCCCATTTGTACATAAACGATACAATAAAATATGTTTAAACTAAATATAAATGTATATTCACCTCACACGTGACCATACAGTCACCCCGTGTATACCTATACATCTCACCATAGACACACCAGCCCATCGTCATATGGCCACTCCTTCGCACATTCATGAGCATACAATTGCCCCGTAGAACTATTCACCTTATCTATGACCGCAGCATTCACTCCCTGGCTGCCATTTGGACATACACCATATATTAAGTTGATATTCATGCTAATTGTCGAGAGCAGCCACATAATATGGTTTCACTCAGTTCCGTTTAGACGTTCTGCCCATTTCCATTCAAAAATATGGCCAGAGTTCCAGAAGACATTTTTGGCAAAATTCCATACTACAGTTCATCATTTAAAAGGAATTTGTCATGCCTCAGAAGGTACAGAGACAACCAGAATGAAACATGTAGTAGTCATTGGATTAAGCATAACATGGTAATAACCAAGTGAGTTATAGTTTGCTAACTCTTGAGAACAGAGCACCTGAAAAGTAAATGTTTGCCAAATTTGATGTCAAGTTTGTGATAGAAAAATCCAATAATTCTGGTAAGGTCAGTGGTTATATTAGTAACACTAAACCATTGTGCATCAGAAATGTTAGAATTTAAAGTATATGAGAGAGAATAGCCAATTTTATTCATCGACCACAACTTGTAAGCGATTACGTGGCATGCTGGGCCAATGTTGACCATTTCCCAGGTTTTGGTCGCATTTTGGCAGCCATTTTCACAACAAGTGACAATTTTGGTTCCATTGAGTTGAAATATTCATAAATAATGGTATGCATCAGTTAGTTTGCACAATTCTGTCAATTTCTTGTTAAAATATGACTAGAATCCTACCGGTGACTTTTGGTGAAATTTCATACCGAGTTCTGTCAAATATAATTTTTGAGGGATCGGAAGGGACTAGGATCTCAATAATGGCATATTTCATTGCTCAGTTAATATGAATAATATAGAAATAAAGTCACAATTTTGAACCAGTTCCATACAACAGAAACTAATCTAGAAGATATTAGTGAAAAAATGTCAAATTTTCCACTTACGGCTACCATTTTGACGGCCATCTTGATGGGAGTTCCAAATTTACCCTAAAATGTGGCATTATATCTCTCATAGTCATACTTACTGTATATGCTGAATTTTAAATCGCATATTTCATGGTAAGATTAATTGCGACATTTAATAAATTATATAATCACGAAACGCTCTTTAAATTCGGAAAACCCCTTAAAAGAGGGGTTAAAGTAAAGCGTGGCTCCATATCTAATATCAAGAAGTTTGTGAATATGCACATATGTGCATAGTTTCATGCTTTAGTCACAATTTGAACAATTGCCTTGAAAATTTGACTTAATATACTCTACTATAATAAGATTAACATTAGATACGTCGATTCATGCAGCGTTTTGTACAAAAGTGGGTTTTTATCGATGAATATTGAGTTTGACGACTATATACTTAATGGACATGGCTAAATCGAACCCCAAGATAATGTATACATAATTTTGTAAGAGTTATTTCAAAACATAGCTACGCGGAAGATTTCCCAACAAACTCGTCGATATCAGCGGGAAACACGCGATTTAATTATCATATGTTTCATTAAATTTGAGATCGTTTGTGCCGGTTAAAATGTTTAATCAGCCGGGACATACAAAAAACACGTGCCGACCATGGGGATTTTCTAGAGCTGCCGTCGCTCTGAGCCGTAACCGTTTATGGTACTAACCAATGTGGATGATTCAAATGAGCTGCCGTCGCTCTGAACCGTAACCGTTTATGGTACTAAACAATGTGGATGATTCAAATGAGCTGCCGTCGCTCTGAGCCGTAACCGTTTATGGTACTAAACAATGTGGAGGATTCAAATGGAGTACAATCAGTGCGTGAACTTAAAATTGCTTTTAAAAAACGTTTTCTTGACAATCGCGTATATATCCCGTTTCCGATCCTAGAACTTCAATTATTACATAAATAAGAAAGGCCCCATTCAGAAATTGAAAAATTGATTGAGTGGTATGATAGCATTTAGTTTTATGACAAGAGTTGTTTTGGGGGGGGGGGGGGCGGGGCTAACCCCGGGTTTTCGCCATTTTCATAGCACTCGTGTTTCTATTGGGGTTAATGGCTGACTCATTCGTTTGGTAATTTCAATCATTTTTGTTTTCACTTTAGAAGCGGAGCACACTATAATGTACATCGTTTAGTACAATGATTGAATTGAAGAAACAATTTGCACATTCAACCCTGCATTCTAATTTCGAAAGTGCACCGAAACAATAACTCAGACTTAACAATGAGAATTGTGATGGTGTTCTCGATATTTTTATTTATTAACAGACATCAATGAATGTTCGTCCAATCCATGTCTGAATGGAGGAGTCTGTTCCAACAACATCAACAGCTTTTCATGTAACTGCGCCGGGACCGGCTTCACAGGGACAAGATGTCAGACAGGTCTGTAAAACATGCGTGACGACTATATACTTAACGGACATGGCTCGTTCGAAACCCAAGATAATCTATACATAATTTTTAAGAGTTATTTCAAAACACACCTACGCGGAATATTGTCCAACAAACTCCTCACAATTTCAACTGTAGACCAAGCGAGGAAAATCAGAAATCTTTCTTCGAGTCTTCCTGGATTAAAAGTATCAAAAGTACACTTGATAAGTGTGGGATGTCGTACATCTGGCTAAATCAAAATTGCGAAATAGATATTAAAAAAGTAGAAACAGCCCTGACCAGAAAGTTAAAAGACCAATATATCCAGGAATGGCATGCGTGTATAGACAGATCAACAAGAGGAAATTTGTACAAACTTCTGAAATGGGAATTTGGAAAAGAAAGCTACATATCTAAGTGGGATAATTTGTGTGTAATAACTCTAATTCGATTTAGAACAAGTAATCACCACGGTCGGTGGAATGGCACAGCTAGAAATAACCGAATTTGTTTATTGTGCCAACATGACCGTTTAGGAGACGAATATCATTATATACTCCAGTGCCCATATTTTGACAAAGAAAGAGACAGGCTGATACATCGATCATATCGACAATGCCCGAGCATGTCTAAACTCAGAATTTAACTTTCAAATACTAAAATGTCAATTAACAGGAAATTATGTAGATTCATACAATATGTATGTAAAGAACTCCGAATTATATCCGCATAGCTAACTCATGTTGTTTTCGTGTCTAAATGTATATATTAATTTGTATGTTTTTCCTTCTCACAATGTTGACAGATATTGTAAAATGTATTGTTTTGTGTTTATTTTCTCTGCGCCATTATCTGATGGCTTGAGGAAAATAAATCTATATATCTATCTGTCGTCGCTCTGAACCGTGACAGTTTATGGTAACACACATTTTGGAGGATTCAAATGAAGAACAAACAGCGCAAAATAGTTTCCAGTTAAGACAGCGCAATGAACGTTTCCCTGACATTTGTGCATTAATCCGTTTCCGATTCCAGAACTTCAATGATTACATGAACATATAATGTGTGCAGAAAGGTAATTCAGATATTTATCCATCGGATTCGACACTAAATAAAATAGGGCCCATTGAGCAATTTTACAAGTCATTGAGTGGCAACATAGCACGTCCAGTGGTTACACAACTCGGCTCTTATATAGGGAGGTTATGTGTGACTCATTTTAAATGGTAATTTCAACCGTTTTTGTTTTCGCTTGAGAAGCTAAGCGCACTATAATGCAAATTTAATGAAATTACCCTGCATTCTAATTTCGAAAATTCTAAGGTTTAAAATAGCAGAATTTGTGATTGTGTTTCCGCTATTTTTGTTTATTAATAGACATAAATGAATGTTCGTCCAATCCATGTCTGAATGGAGGAGTCTGCTCCAACAACATCAACAGCTTTTCGTGTAACTGCGCCGGGACCGGCTTCACAGGGACCAGATGTCAGACAGGTCTGTAAAACATATGTGACGACTATATACTTAACGGACATGGCTCGTTCGAATACTGAAATAATGTATACATAATTTTTTTAAAGTTATTTCAAAACATACCTACGCGAAATATTGTCCAACAAACTCCGCACAATCTCACAGCATGTAGACCACGCGAGGAAAATCAGAGCAATGGACGTTTCCCTGACATTTGAGCTTTATTCCGTTTCCGATTCCAGAACTTCAATGAATACAAAGAGCCTAACGATCGAGCCCTTGGTCCGAATATTGCGCTTACAGTGGTATTTATATGAATTCACCGTGTTGTTCTGGAACATATAATGTGTGAATAAAGGTATTTCAGATATTTATCCATCGGATTCGACCCTAAATAAGATAGGGCCCATTGAGAAATTTTACAATTCATTGAGTGGCAACATATCCCATTCACTGGTTACACAACTCGACTCTTATACAGGGAGGTTATGTGTGACTCATTCGAATGGTAATTTCAACCGTTTTTGTTTTCACTTGAGAAGCTAAGCTCACTATAATGTGCATAGATGAAGAAACTATTTGAAAATTAGAATGAAATCATCGTTCAGCCATGCATTCTAATTTCGAAAGTTCTGCGAAAACATAACTTAGATTTAAAGGAGCAGAATTGTGATGGTATTTTCGCTATTTGTTTTATTAATAGACATAAATGAATGTTCGTCCAACCCATGTCTGAATGGAGGAATCTGCTCTAACAACGTCAACAGCTTTTCGTGTAACTGCGCCGGGACCGGCTTCACAGGGACAAGATGTCAGACAGGTCTGTAAAACATGCGTGACGACTATATACTTAAAGATACGGGCGGCGTTGGCGGTGGGTATGCTGTTAAAATATTCACCTCCGTCAAAAACCACCATAAACAGAAAGAATAGTAAAATATAGACAGACCTTGTTCTTATACCAATCAGAAATATGGCATAACAGTATGTTATTGTTATCCTACTTCCTATTTTCCACCCTTCTGATTGGCCCATGTGCTGTCACGTGCTGTCACGTGCCGTCACGTGCCGCTGACCCGGGAGACATTGTTTTTGTCGCCCGCCTGATGTTATATTGCAAGAATATCTCCAAACACACACTGCAGTAACTCATCTACTTCGCATGACTACAACGTACTAAAAAAATCATAGATCTTATATATCCCACGGATTCGCAAAACACACCAGTTGTGGTGTTTGCTAATTTGCATATATTTAGTGAACACTAATATTCTTAAGTTTTAAGTTGATACTTTTATCGGACAAGCGTTATTATTTACTTTTTACATCGAAACATCTCGGTGATTCAATTTGTTCATGTCGACATTATGATGCAAGATTGAAATAGAGGATCCCTTTAGGTTGGTTGGTTATAAATGTTCGCTGGTAGACAACGTAATGCATACGTTTGTCGCGAATGAATGGTACTGTACACTTATCCTCCGCGATGTCTGCAATGTGATCATAGAAGTATTTTATGTGAGGATCGCCATGAGCACTGACACATATGAATGTACATTAATGAAATTGACAACTTCCCAATAGCTTTCGGGGAAGACCGTTATCAAATGAACATCGCGAGTAAATTGCGCGCACAAGACGACATTGAATATGCCTTGCAGAAGACGAGAACATACCTATATGGCTTATTGGTTTACATTGCATGGACCGATATTGACGATTTGACCACCAAAATGATCGTAAATAAACGCGGATTATCAAACGCGTAACAGCTTGACTATCGTTTATGGAACAGAAATCCTATGGGACGATAAGTAGTTACTGAAAATATACATAATCGGGAAAGAAAGCACTCATAACTCAGTGCAACATCGTGCGTGTGGATGGCAAGGCTATTTTCTGTGGTATAATCGGATAACAAAACAGTTGTTGCCCTTCTTCTCGGGAGACATTGAGATTTGTCACCCGCTCGAGAACATTCCGTTCTCGAGCGGGTGACAAATCTCAATGTCTCCCTCGACAACGGGCGACAACTGTATATTGTCAAATGTTCTTCCTTTGTTATGTAAACAAAAGCAAAAAACGTTACACAACCTGGCTTTTGTTTAGATCCGGGTATGGTAAATATAAAGAGCGTTATTTGTTACTGTTTTCCTGATATGGAAATAATAAAGAGCGTTTTTATCATTTGTGTGTGATCAACCAATAGAATTGCACTGTGTTATGTAAGCAGAAGCAAAACATCTCTAACACGAGCAGGCTCTTGTTTACGTACACCATCGTACGTCTTGACGACACTATACTATTTACGCGCTGATTATGTTTGGCATATGAACAAAACTATATATATTTTAATATTCCTTCTGTTGATAGCGATTTGAACAAATATGAATATTTCTGCAACGAACGCCGCCCGTGCCTTTAACGGACATAGCTCGTTCGAACCCAAATATAATGTATACATAATGTTGTAAGAGGTATTTCAAAACATATCTACGCGGCAGATTTCCCAAATATGAAGATTGTCTAGAGCGCTCTGAATCGTAACCGTGTACTGGCGTACTGGACAATGTGGAAGATTCAAATGTAGTACAATCAGTGCGTGAAACTTTTCCTGACAATCCTGGACAATCACGCATTATTCCGTTTCCGATTCTAGAACTTCAATTATGGCAAATGTATTAACGATTGAATGCTCTGGCCCTAATGCTGTGTTCAAAGTGGTGCTTTTATGACTTAAATGTGTCTTTCTGGAACATATGTTTGAAGAGAGGTATTTCAGATATTTATCGACCATAAATAAGAAAGGCGCCATTGAGAAATTTTACAATTCATTGAGTGGCAACATAGCACCTTCACATCACTCGGCTTTTATATAGGGTGTTATGGGTGACTCATTCGAATTGAAATTTCAAAGATTTTGTTTTCACTTTAGAAGTGAAGAGCACTATAATGTACATCAGTGATTAAAATGAGAGAAATTGAAGAAATAATTTGCAAATTTAATGAAATTAACGTTCAACCATAAATTTTACCATAAAATGTGACATTATATCTCTCGTAGTCATATTTACTGTATATGCTGAATTTTAAATCGCATGTTTCATGGTAAGATTAATTGCGACATTTAATAAATTATATAATCACGAAACGCTCTTTAAATTCGGAAAACCCCTTAAAAGAGGGGTTAAAGTAAAATTGCAGCGTGGCTCCATATCTAATATAAGAAAGGCCCCATTCAGAAATTGTACAATTGATTGAGTGGTATGATAGCATTTAGTTTTTTGACAAGAGTTGTTTGGGGGGGGGGGGGGGGGGCTAACCCCGGGTTTTCGCCATTTTCATAGCACTCGTGTTTCTATTGGGGTTCATGGCTGACTCATTCGTTTGGTAATTTCAATCATTTTTGTTTTCACTTTAGAAGCGGAGCACACTATAATGTACATCGTTTAGTACAATGATTGAATTGAAGAAACAATTTGCACATTCAACCATGCATTCTAATTTCGAAAGTGCTGCGAAAACTTAAAGGAGCAGAATTGTGATGGTGTTCTCGATATTATTTATTAATAGACATAAATGAATGTTCGTCCAATCCATGTCTGAATGGAGGAGTCTGCTCCAACAACATCAACAGCTTTTCGTGTAACTGCGCCGGGACCGGCTACAGCGGGACAAGATGTCAGACAGGTCTGTAAAACATATGTGACGACTATACACTCAACGGACATGGCTCGATAGAACCCCAAAATAATCGTTTCATAATTTTGTAAGAGCTATTTCAAATTTCAAAACATACATACGCAGATTATTAAACATACCTACGCAGATTATTAAACATACCTACGCAGATTATTAAACATACCTACGCAGATTATTAAACATAGCTACGGTGATTATTAAACATACCTACGCAGATTATTAAACATACCTACGCAGATTATTAAACATACCTACGCAGATTATTAATCATACCTACGGAGATTATTAAACATACCTACGGAGATTAAACATACCTACGCAGATTATTAAACATACCTACGCAGATTACTAAACATATACCTACACAGATTATTAACATACCTACACAGATTATTAAACATACCTACGCAGATTATTAAACATACCTACGCAGATTATTTCCGAACAAACTCATCGATATCGCGCTGGAAACACGTGATTTATTTCTTATGTTTTTCGCTAAATTTGAGACTATTTCATTAGAGCCGGTTAACTGTTTTAATCAGCGGTCGCATAACAAAATTTCACATTGATCCGTTTACGATTCTAGAAAATCCTCATGGTCTGCATGCGAAAGTGTTTTTATGCCACCACTGATTAAAAAATTTAATAGGCACGAAACGATCTCAAATTTACTGAAAAAATAGAAGTAATAAATCACGTATTTATTAATAAACATCAACGTCTATTCGTCCAATCGATGTCAGAATGGAGGAGTCTGCTCGAACAACGTCAACAGATTGAAGATTTTCTAGAGCTGTCGTCGCTTGGATCCGTAACTGTGAATGGTACTAGATCATTTGGAAGATTCAAATGAAGGACAATGAGTGCGCAATAAGATTTTCACTGATAAATCGCGCAATTGTTCCGTTTCCGATTATAGAATTGCAATGATTACAACTACAACTGGAGTACGAACATTGTGTACGAATTGGTGTTTTATGACTTCATTTAGACTTTCTGGAACATAGAATGTTTGAAGAAAGTTATCTCAGATATTTATCAACCCAAAATAAGAGAGGCGACATTGAGAAATTTTACAATTCACTGAGTGGCAACATGACATTTTCATAGCACTTGGCGTTTATATATAGGGGTTAATGCACACTATAATGTACATCGATTATTACAATGATTGAATTGAAGAAACAATTTGCACATCCAACCATGCATTCTAGTTTCGAAAGTGCAGCGGAACAATAACATAGACTTAACCCTTTACCCAACAAACCGGCCAAAAACGGCCAAATAAAGATGCAACAGCCTAAATTATCTTGGGTCTGTCTCAATAAAACCATACAAATATGGATATCATTGGAACCGGCTCATTGACCACATTGTGATGGTTATAGTTATGCCCTGTGCCAATGCATTCTCTTATATATGCGAGTCGACCATAGGTCGCCTCGCATATATAAGAGAATGCATTGGCCTAAAAAACACTTTTTACCATTTTTTCTTACATTCTTTAACAATTTTATAATTTTTAATGTGTTAAGCCAATGCATTCTCTTATATATGCGAGGCGACATATGGTCGACTCGCATATATAAGAGAATGCATTGGCACAGGGCCCTTCTGTTGGGTAAAGGGTTAAACAAGCAGAATTCAAATTGTGATGTTATTTTCGCTATTTTTGTTTATTAATAGACATAAATGAATGTTCGTCCAATCCATGTCTGAATGGAGGAGTCTGCTCCAACAACATCAACAGCTTTTCGTGTAACTGCGCCGGGACCGGCTTCACAGGGACAAGATGTCAGACAGGTCTGTAGAAAACATACATGACGACTATACACGTATTAACGGAGTCACAAGACATATACATATCATATAATATCAATGGTTGTGATTTACCATTTTACACATTGTGTGCTATTGAATGTTCGTATACAAATAATTTCCCACTCAATACCAGTTTTAATAATATATGAAAGCTGATTACCATAAACCCCTTTATCGGGGATGGGATGCACTAAACACTATCGTACTATTTTTCGCTCAGTTTTAAATTCGCACACCGCCTGGTTTGAGAAAAACAGTACAGGGAGAATTTAAATAGGAATAAGGTATACACATTTATAAACTATTGATCGAGCGTTTAATTAGGTTGTAACACTCGATTTTCGGTTTGTAAAGACTGGAGAGGGTAAAATTTATTGATAAATGTAACATTGCTCTGCGAGTAATATCAACTCTGAAAAATAACCGTCTTTGGAGCCCATATTCGGTGTTTAAAATAATTTAAATGCTATGGCTAGGAGTAGAATTGAAGAGTGTTTGTCTCTAGTATACTGCCATGTTGTAAAACAGGCGTTTATATGTGGATGCGGGTAGTGTCGTGGGGCAGCGAAGCACGTTACTAGCCCCTGTGGTTTTATATATTATATCATATACCTATCTAATTATACTGATCGCCTCTGATATACGGCGGCCATGCTTTGGTTTTCCAAAAGAGGTAGAAGATAAAGAGCCTTTTAAAGGTACTCAATCCGATAAAACTCCTCTCAATTACTATTTCAATGGCTTCGGGGTCAAAAATATTTTATTCGAGTCGAGGAAGCCAACATCAAAGCTCAGATATTTTAGATATCGATTTTAGAAATCTATTATTTTTCATTATCGGGAATACTTTCTGTTCCAGAACACAGTCAAAATTGCATTATTATTACCACTTGATTTTAGAGTTATCCATCCTTGTCTGTTTGAAGAGTGTTTTGGTGTACACATCTCGAGCAGATTACGATGTTAAGGGCAATTATTAGTACTCATCTCGAGAAAATAACAAATTTCAAAATCAATATCTAATAACTCTGAGCTTTGTTTGATGGGTTCATCGACTCGAAACAAATATTTTTTACACCCAAAGCCAAAGAAATAGTAATATAGGACCCTCTGATCGGATTGTTGTTGTTGGAATCTGTTGAGATGGGGACCCTCTGATCGGATTGAGTACCTTTAAATTAATGATCCTTTATACTTGTTTTCAACATAAAACAAATGGATGTTTGTTTTTGTCGCGATGCCTGTGCCTTACTAATGATACTGATTGTGATTTGCACGAGGCATGTGACTTACTAATGCTACATAATGTGATTTTCGCGATGCCTATGCCTTACTAATGATACTGAATGAGGTATTTTTCAATTTCATTTCAACTGGAAGCTGTAATTTGGCTTAGGGATCTTTTGACCATATTGGTGTCAAATCGGGCAGCGCATCACTAAATATAACAGGTAATAATGTTTGTATCTGTGTATCCTACAGGTAATAATGTTTGTATCTGTGTATCCTACAGCATTGACTGACTGCCCGGCGGCTGCCCTCGCACTCGGATACCAATACGACTCCACAACTAACACGTGCTTTCTGATTGTGGTCGGGACTCAGAGCTGGTTAAATGGTGAATCCCGTTGCTTCGGGGATGGAGGTCACATGCTGTACCTCAAAGACATGAATGTGTTGAACATGATCAAAGGAGTCATATCTGCAATACCAAGTGAGTGATAAATTTTTCAGATGTTTCTGTGAATAAACCACAGACTAAGCTGGTGATTGGGTATATTATCTGTCTGTAAAGGGCAATTCCACCCCGGGCCAAAAACAGACTTTTGTGGCATAAAATTAGTCATGCAACAAAGAATATTGGGAATTATCGGTATAATGGTCGCGATGATTGTGAGACTGAGCTTTAAATTGATATTATGACGAAAGAGAGTCCCTCGATGTGTAACCGTTGGCGAGTCCGGTTACAGTCCCTCGATGTATAACCGTTGGCGAGTCCGGTTACAGTCCATCGATGTATAACCGTTGCTGAGTCCGGTTACAGCCCTCTATGTGTAACCGTTGGCGAGTCCGGTTACAGTCCCTCGATGTGTAACCGTTGGCGAGTCCGATTACAGCCCCTCTATGTGTAACCGTTGGCGAGTCCGGTTACAGTCCCTCTATGTGTAACCGTTGGCGAGTCAGGTTACAGTCCCTCGATGTGTAACCGTTGGCGAGTCCGATTACAGCCCCTCTATGTGTAACCGTTGGCGAGTCCGGTTACAGTCCCTCGATGTGTAACCGTTGGCGAGTCAGGTTACAGTCCCTCGATGTGTAACCATTGGCGAGTCCGGTTATAGACCCTCGATGTGTAACCGTTGGCGAGTCAGGTTACAGTCCCTCTATGTGTAACCGTTGGCGAGTCAGGTTACAGTCCCTCGATGTGTAACCGTTGGCGAGTCAGGTTACAGTCCCTCGATGTGTAACCGTTGGCGAGTCCGGTTATAGACCCTCGATGTGTAACCGTTGGCGAGTCAGGTTACAGTCCCTCGATGTCTAACCGTTGGCGAGTCCGGTCACAGTCCCTCGATGTGTAAACGTTGGCGAGTCAGGTTACAGTCCCTCGATGTGTAACCGTTGGCGAGTCCGGTTATAGACCCTCGATGTGTAACCGTTGGCGAGTCAGGTTACAGTCCCTCGATGTGTAACCGTTGGCGAGTCCGATTACAGCCCCTCTATGTGTAACCGTTGGCGAGTCCGGTTACAGTCCCTCGATGTGTAACCGTTGGCGAGTCAGGTTACAGTCCCTCGATGTGTAACCGTTGGCGAGTCCTGTTACAGTCCCTCGATGTATAACCGTTGGCGACTCCGGTTACAGTCCCTCGATGTATAACCGTTGGCGACTCCGGTTACAGTCCCTCGATGTATAACCGTTGGCGACTCCGGTTACAGTCCCTCGATGTATAACCGTTGGCGAGTCCGGTTACAGCCCCTCGATGTATAACCGTTGGCGACTCCGGTTACAGTCCCTCGATGTGTAACCGTTGGCGAGTCAGGTTACAGTCCCTCTATGTGTAACCGTTGGCGAGTCCGGTTACAGTCCCTCGATGTGTAATCGTTGGCGAGTCCGGTTACAGTCCCTCGATGTGTAACCGTTGGCGAGTCCGGTTACAGTCCCTCGATGTGTAACCGTTGGCGAGTCCGGTTACAGTCCCTCGATGTGTAACCGTTGGCGAGTCCGTTATAGTCCCTCGATGTGTAACCGTTGGCGAGTCCGGTTACAGTCCCTCGATGTATAACCGTTGGCGAGTCCGGTTACAGTCCCTCGATGTGTAACCGTTGGCGAGTCCGGTTACAGTCCCTCGATGTGTAACCGTTGGCGAGTCCGGTTACAGTCCCTCGATGTGTAATCGTTGGCGAGTCCGGTTACAGTCCCTCGATGTGTAACCGTTGGCGAGTCAGGTTACAGTCCCTCTATGTGTAACCGTTGGCGAGTCAGGTTACAGTCCCTCGATGTGTAACCGTTGGCGAGTCCGTTATAGTCCCTCGATGTGTAACCGTTGGCGAGTCAGGTTACAGTCCCTCGATGTATAACCGTTGGCGAGTCCGGTTACAGTCCCTCGATGTGTAACCGTTGGCGAGTCCGGTTACAGTCCCTCGATGTGTAACCGTTGGCGAGTCAGGTTACAGTCCCTCGATGTGTAACCGTTGGCGAGTCCGGTTACAGTCCCTCGATGTGTAACCGTTGGCGAGTCCGGTTATAGTCCCTCGATGTGTAACCGTTGGCGAGTCCGGTTACAGTCCCTCGGTGTGTAACCGTTGGCGAGTCCGGGCGCTTCTAACTGTTTGTGTGACTCCCGCACTTCTCTCGCATTCGGTTACATTGGGGTTCGATCAGGTCCTGAGGAGTTGTGCTAAAGATATATGGGTGTATATATATAAAGCCGCACTGAGGGAGGACCTGTATGAGGTTCAAATGTGGTGAACATAAACATGAAGAGGCAGTAGTGTAGCGGCCTCGGTGTATATAGACGGTCTAGATATCTTGGTAACAGTCGTCATAGACGCATTGCGTGCATGATCATCGAAGTTGAACTGTTGAAGTGATGTGAAACACATCCGGTAGGTGATCATATAGAACATATAGAAGTGAAGAATACTCTTGCCCGAAGTAGTTATTTTTACAAATATATCCAAATTGACACTCACACGCACACCCTTGTTATATATTAAACTAGAAGGTGACCCGACTTCGTCCGGGCTTTGACCTTGAATTGACCATTTTGAAGGTCAAGGTCAGGTGGGGTCAAACACCAACACCCCAAAAATGGTGGAAATCGGCCCAGCGGATACCGGGAAATCGGCCCAGCGGATACCGAGATACCCTATGCATCAAATTTCGTCCGTAAAAATCCGCCAGTTTAACCCGATTTGATTTCCACTCAAGTATATAAACGCGCTTCATATACACACGCTCATTAAGTATCAAGTTTCAACGTAAAGATAAATTACCATCAGTGCCCGAGATATCGCCAAGACGTCTGAAACAGTCAAATGCATCGGCCGGTTAAGCGTTAACGTGATCTAACGTTATGACCTCTAACGACGTCATAGAAGTTACGCATTGTTTTTATCCTGATGGAAGATAGTACCACTTCTTCTTGATAATTGAGGCAGATAACTAAAACGGATACATACGCATTATATATCGTTGGAAAGAGGAAACACGAAATATTCTCACAGTGTCATTATTATGACTGGCATTTTATTATTCGCGCTGTTTCGAATCGATTTGTAAGCACCGAACTCAAATGAAAGTCCCGTAACACAGCGTAAAAACAGATTTGACCTCGGCACGTGAAAAGTTGACCTCGGATCTGAAAATTAATATGCCTATGCCACTTCCCGACCGATAGTACCCTCACATACGAAGTTTCATCGAAATCGGGTCGGCCGTTTTCGAGTTCATCGCGAACACACAGACACACAGAAGGTGACCCGACTTCGTCCGGGCTATTCAAAAACCAAATTTCAAGTCGATAGCTCCACCCGTTTCCGAGATCTGGTCTGCGCATGCGCAAAGCTGGCGTCGCACGGGCTCGGCGACCCGATAAAATTCGTATCCGGGGCAAGATACATTCACATACCAATTTTCAAGTCGATAGCTCCACCCGTTTCCGAGATATATATATTGCCCAATGTCATTTGCGGATACCTCGGCCGGTGATGAGTTAACGCGACATCGGCCGGTCAAGAGTTAAACGCGATCACGTCACGATCTCTTGACGGCGTAATATATTTACGCAATGTTTTTCGATGAGCGAAGCATGGTCCTGCGTTCTTCCCGATAATTAAGGTAGAAACTTTAAACGTACACAGGCGTGTGGTACATCATTGGAAAGATGAAGCGCCACAGATTCTAACCGTGTAAATTATATGACTGGCAATATATTATTCGCGCTATATCGAATCGATTTGTGAGCACCGAACTGAAATATATTAGCGCAAAACGGCGTAAAAACAGATTTGACCTCGGCACGTGAAAAGTTTACCTCGGATCTGAAAATTAATATGCCTATGCCACTTCCCGACCGATAGTATCCTCACATACGAAGTTTCATCTAAATCGGGTCGGCCGTTTTCGAGTTCATCGCGAACACACACACACAGACCACAGATACACAGATACACAGACAGATCTTCCAAAATATATAATAGATAAATACAGTCACGCTCTGTTGCGAAATCGATTGCGTTAGTTTATCGCCGGTAGTTGCGTTCCGAATCGGACAGTGAATATTTACAATTCAGAGTAGTTCAGACGATGTTTTCTATGAGGCGGTACGGTATATTTGCTTGAAATTTTCGGCGACGTTATTAGAATGCTACATTCCTCCAGTTGGCATAACGCCTGGACACTGAACTCGGTTAGTCCTTGGGTGGATGACCGATTGGCGGTGCTGCATGGTAACTTTCTGTGCGACTTGGAACTTCTCTCCCAGTCCGTTACATTGTAATATTTTCCCAGCGGCTCATGTATGCCGATTCTGGGTCATCTGCTGATAGTTTCTATAAAGCAGCAAGGGGGGGGGGGGGGCGGACAAACGATCCAGACACATATGTTGTTTCTTGTAAATCACTGCAATGGTAAAGTCTTGATTTGAATGACAAAGTGATCAATTCTTTGCACCCAACAGATGGGTTCAGTATGGGTTCTGAAATGATAACCCACTCCCATATAACACTACATATAGTATATACTTCACCATACAATGTTATTGCCATTTCTTGGTCAAAATTGATTTATATTTTGAAGTCATGAGGAAAGAAATGTTCAGTTTGCGAAAATAAAACTTATTTTTTAGCTGACGATGATACACCCACACCCGTCTACCTGTTTGGAACTTGTTTCCCCCTCCCCGGATAAAGTACAAACAGTTTCAACGAAATTCGTGTTTTTTTCTTCTTATTTCAGCATCTCTTAGACAGGGCGCATATTTGGTTGATGGTAAAGAGTTGGGTCACGTAGGATCATGGTTGAGATGGGACGGTGCAAATGGGTGGTTCAACTGGGGAACCGGAGAACCAAATAGTGCGAACGGATGTGCCAGCTTGCAGCCGACATGGGGATATTTGCTAAATGACGTCAGTTGCACGGCCGGATACACCTGTGGCTATATCTGCCAAATAGATATGTGACATTGCTGAAATATTCTCAGAAATGAGTCCTACATGATACATGTATTTATATAGAGTTTCGTGAGTTGGCTATTGATTAGCATGCACTCTATCATATCACAATGTTTTTAATGTTTTTCTGATATTTACTTGCATGTACATTTAAAAAGGTGCCCCATTCGTGAATTTTCGAAAAGTCTCAATTTCTAAATATCATTGTATGCTATGCTATAGTACTATAACAACACATGTTTGCACTTACAATTTGAGATATATGATTGCATTATGCAACAAAAAGTTGTTTAAAAAAACAACCAATTTGCCATGTAGGTCACTAGAGAGTCTGACCGAAAATATTTGCAAAAAACCCCACTAAATTATCTAGCTTATTATGCCAACTAGGGTCTACACTCAGTCCTCTATCTGAAATCTTGAATATCTGCGAGAAAACAAATAAACATTTTTCATTGAATATATTAGTTTTGTGGTGGCCATTTGCAAAACTATGTTTTGTCAACAGGCTTGGAGACATATATGTATACATACCCGGTTTCTAGGGCTAAATTAGCTGACAAACACGCGAAATATATGTATGCGGGTTCCATATTGACACAGAAACATTATTCAATATTGTCTTCAGTTTTCAGGAAAGAATAAATATCGTTCAATGTTAAGTCTATTCCTGATGTAGTACTACGAACAAAGATCCACGAACGCCTCAGTGTACACTAAACTTAATAATAATAGATCCACGAACGCCTCAGTGTACACTAAACTTAATAATAATAGATCCACGAACGCCTCAGTGTACACTAAACTTAATAATAATAGATCCACGAACGCCTCAGTGTACACTAAACTTAATAATAATAGATCCATGAACGCCTCAGTGTACACTAAACTTAATAATAATAGATACACGAACGCCTCAATGTACATTAAACTTAATAATAATAGATACACGAACGCCTCAGTGTACACTACACTTAATAATAATAGAGATCCACGAACGCCTCAGTGTACACTAAACTTAATAATAATAGATCCACGAACGCCTCAGTGTACACTAAACTTAATAATAATAGATCCATGAACGCCTCAGTGTACACTAAACTTAATAATAATAGATCCATGAACGCCTCAGTGTACACTAAACTTAATAATAATAGAGATCCATGAACGCCTCAGTGTACACTAAACTTAATAATAATAGATCCACGAACGCCTCAGTGTACACTAAACTTAATAATAATAGACCACGAACGCCTCAGTGTACACTAAACTTAATAATAATAGAGATCCATGAACGCCTCAGTGTACACTAAACTTAATAATAATAGATCCACGAACGCCTCAGTGTACACTAAACTTAATAATAATAGATCCACGAACGCCTCAGTGTACACTAAACTTAATAATAATAGAACGCCTCAGTGTACACTAAACTTAATAATAATAGAGACACACGACCGCCTCAGTGTACACTAAACTTAATAATAATAGAGATCCACGAACGCATCAGTGTACACTAAACTTAATAATAATAGATCCATGAACGCCTAAGTGTACACTAAACTTAATAATAATAGATCCACGAACGCCTCAGTGTACACTAAACTTAATAATAATAGATCCACGAACGCCTCAGTGTACAGTAAACTTAATAATAATAGATCCATGAACGCCTCAGTGTACACTAAAATTAATAATAATAGACACACGAACGCCTCAGTGTACACTAAACTTAATAATAATAGATCCATGAACGCCTCGGTGTACACTAAACTTAATAATAATAGAGATCCATGAACGCCTCAGTGTACACTAAACTTAATAATAATAGATCCACGAACGCCTCAGTGTACACTAAACTTAATAATAATAGATCCATGAACGCCTCAGTGTACACTAAACTTAATAATAATAGTCTACGAACGCCTCAGTGTACACTAAACTTAATAATAATAGATCCACGAACGCCCCAATGTACACTAAACTTAATAATAATAGATCCATGAACGCCTCAGTGTACACTAAACTTAATAATAATAGATACACGAACGCCTCAATGTACACTAAACTTAATAATAATAGATCCATGAACGCCTCAGTGTACACTAAACTTAATAATAATAGATACACGAACGCCTCAGTGTACACTAAACTTAATAATAATAGATACACGAACGCCTCAATGTACACTAAACTTAATAATAATAGAGATCCATGAAGCCTCAGTGTACACTAAACTTGATAATAATAGATCCACGAACGCCACAATGTACACAAAACTTAATAATAATAGATCCATGAACGCCTCAGTGTACACTAAACTTAATAATAATAGACCACGAACGCCTCAGTGTACACTAAACTTAATAATAATAGAGATCCATGAACGCCTCAGTGTACACTAAACTTAATAATAATAGAGATCCATGAACGCCTCAGTGTACACTAAACTTAATAATAATAGATCCATGAACGCCTCAGTGTACACTAAAATTAATAATAATAGATCCACGAACGCCTCAGTGTACACTAAACTTAATAATAATAGAACGCCTCAGTGTACACTAAACTTAATAATAATAGAGACCCACGAACGCCTCAGTGTACACTAAACTTAATAATAATAGAGAACCACGACCGCCTCAGTGTACACTAAACTTAATAATAATAGAGATCCACGAACGCCTCAGTGTACACTAAACTTAATAATAATAGATCCATGAACGACTCAGTGTACACTAAACTTAATAATAATAGATCCACGAACGCCTCAGTGTACACTAAACTTAATAATAATAATAGATCCATGAACGCCTCAGTGTACACTAAACTTAATAATAATAGATCCACGAACGCCTCAATGTACACTAAACTTAATAATAATAGAGATCCACGAACGCCTCAGTGTACACTAAACTTAATAATAATAGATCCATGAACGCCTCAGTGTACAATAAACTTAATAATAATAGATCCATGAACGCCTCAGTGTACACTAAACTTAATAACAATAGATCCACGAACGCCTCAGTGTACACTAAACTTAATAATAATAGATCCACGAAGCCTCAGTGTACACTTAACTTAATAACAATAGATCCATGGACGCCTCAGTGTACACTAAACTTAATAATAATACATCCACGAACGCCTCAGTGTACACTAAACGTAATAATAATAGATCCATGAACGCCTCAGTGTACACTAAACTTAATAATAATAGATACACGAACGCCTCAGTGTACACTAAACTTAATAATAATAGATACACGAACGCCTCAGTGTACACTAAACTTAATAATAATAGATCCACGAACGCCTCAGTGTACAATAAACTTAATAATAATAGATCCATGAACGCCTCAGTGTACACTAAACTTAATAACAATAGATCCACGAACGCCTCAGTGTACACTAAACTTAATAATAATAGATCCACGAAGCCTCAGTGTACACTTAACTTAATAATAATAGATCCATGGACGCCTCAGTGTACACTAAACTTAATAATAATAGATCCACGAACGCCTCAGTGTACACTAAACGTAATAATAATAGATCCATGAACGCCTCAGTGTACACTAAACTTAATAATAATAGATACACGAACGCCTCAGTGTACACTAAACTTAATAATAATAGATACACGAACGCCTCAGTGTACACTAAACTTAATAATAATAGATCCACGAACGCCTCAGTGTACACTTAACTTAATAATAATAGATCCACGAACGCCTCAGTGTACACTAAACTTAATAATAATAGATCCACGAACGCCTCAGTGTACACGAAACTTAATAATAATAGATACACGAACGCCTCAGTGTACACTAAACTTAATAATAATAGATACACGAACGCCTCAATGTACACTAAACTTAATAATAATAGATCCACGAACGCCTCAGTGTACACTAAACTTAATAATAATAGATACACGAACGCCTCAATGTACACTAAACTTAATAATAATAGAGATCCATGAACGCCTCAGTGTACACTAAACTTAATAATAATAGATCCACGAACGCCTCAATGTACCCAAAACTTAACAATAATAGATCCATGAACGCCTCAGTGTACACTAAACTTAATAATAATAGATCCACGAACGCCTCAGTGTACACTAAACTTAATAATAATAGATACACGAACGCCTCAGTGTACACTAAACTTAATAATAATAGATCCACGAACGCCTCAGTGTACACTAAACTTAATAATAATAGATACACGAACGCCTCAGTGTACACTAAACTTAATAATAATAGATCCACGAACGCCTCAGTGTACACTAAACTTAATAATAATAGATACACGAACGCATCAATGTACACTAAACTTAATAATAATAGATCCACGAACGCCTCAGTGTACACTAAACTTAATAATAATAGATCCATGAACGCCTCAGTGTACACTAAACTTAATAATAATAGATACACGAACGCCTCAGTGTACACTAAACTTAATAATAATAGATCCACGAACGCCTCAGTGTACACTAAACTTAATAATAATAGATCCATGAACGCCTCAGTGGACACTAAAATTAATAATAATAGATCCACGAACGCCTCAGTGTACACTAAACTTAATAATAATAGATCCATGAACGCCTCAGTGTACACTAAACTTAATAATAATAGAGATCCATGAACGCCTCAGTGTACACTAAACTTAATAATAATAGAGACCCACGAACGCCTCAGTGTACACTAAACTTAATAATAATAGAGAACCACGACCGCCTCAGTGTACACTAAACTTAATAATAATTGATCCATGAACGCCTCAGTGTACACTAAACTTAATAATAATAGAGATCCACGAACGCCTCAGTGTACACTAAACTTAATAATAATAGATCCATGAACGCCTCAGTGTACACTAAACTTAATAATAATAGATCCACGAACGCCTCAGTGTACACTAAACTTAATAATAATAATATATCCATGAACGCCTCAGTGTACACTAAACTTAATAATAATAGATCCACGAACGCCTCAATGTACACTAAACTTAATAATAATAGAGATCCACGAACGCCTCAGTGTACACTAAACTTAATAATAATAGATCCATGAACGCCTCAGTGTACAATAAACTTAATAATAATAGATCCATGAACGCCTCAGTGTACACTAAACTTAATAACAATAGATCCACGAACGCCTCAGTGTACACTAAACTTAATAATAATAGATCCACGAACGCCTCAGTGTACACTTAACTTAATAATAATAGATCCATGGACGCCTCAGTGTACACTAAACTTAATAATAATAGATTCACGAACGCCTCAGTGTACACTAAACGTAATAATAATAGATCCATGAACGCCTCAGTGTACACTAAACTTAATAATAATAGATACACGAACGCCTCAGTGTACACTAAACTTAATAATAATAGATACACGAACGCCTCAGTGTACACTAAACTTAATAATAATAGATCCACGAACGCCTCAGTGTACACTTAACTTAATAATAATAGATCCACGAACGCCTCAGTGTACACTAAACTTAATAATAATAGATCCACGAACGCCTCAGTGTACACTAAACTTAATAATAATAGATACACGAACGCCTCAGTGTACACTAAACTTAATAATAATAGATACACGAACGCCTCAATGTACACTAAACTTAATAATAATAGATCCACGAACGCCTCAGTGTACACTAAACTTAATAATAATAGATACACGAACGCCTCAATGTACACTAAACTTAATAATAATAGAGATCCATGAACGCCTCAGTGTACACTAAACTTAATAATAATAGATCCACGAACGCCTCAATGTACCCAAAACTTAACAATAATAGATCCATGAACGCCTCAGTGTACACTAAACTTAATAATAATAGATCCACGAACGCCTCAGTGTACACTAAACTTAATAATAATAGATACACGAACGCCTCAGTGTACACTAAACTTAATAATAATAGATCCACGAACGCCTCAGTGTACACTAAACTTAATAATAATAGATACACGAACGCCTCAGTGTACACTAAACTTAATAATAATAGATCCACGAACGCCTCAATGTACACTAAACTTAATAATAATAGATACACGAACGCATCAATGTACACTAAACTTAATAATAATAGATCCACGAACGCCTCAGTGTACACTAAACTTAATATTAATAGATACACGAACGCCTCAGTGTACACTAAACTTAATAATAATAGATCCACGAACGCCTCAGTGTACACTAAACTTAATAATAATAGATCCATGAACGCCTCAGTGTACACTAAAATTAATAATAATAGATCGACGAACGCCTCAGTGTACACTAAACTTAATAATAATAGATCCATGAACGCCTCAGTGTACACTAAACTTAATAATAATAGAGATCCATGAACGCCTCAGTGTACACTAAACTTAATAATATTAGATCCACGAACGCCTCAGTGTACACTAAACTTAATAATAATAGATCCATGAACGCCTCAGTGTACACTAAACTTAATAATAATAGTCTACGAACGCCTCAGTGTACACTAAACTTAATAATAATAGATCCACGAACGCCTCAATGTACACTAAACTTAATAATAATAGATCCATTAACGCCTCAGTGTACACTAAACTTAATAATAATAGATACACGAACGCCTCAATGTACACTAAACTTAATAATAATAGATCCATGAACGCCTCAGTGTACACTAAACTTAATAATAATAATAGATACACGAACGCCTCAGTGTACACTAAACTTAATAATAATAGATACACGAACGCCTCAATGTACACTAAACTTAATAATAATAGAGATCCATGAAGCCTCAGTGTACACTAAACTTGATAATAAGAGATCCACGAACGCCTCAATGTACACTAAACTTAATAATAATAGATCCATGAACGCCTCAGTGTACACTAAACTTAATAATGATAGATCCACGAACGCCTCAGTGTACACAAACTTAATAATAATAGATACACGAACGCATCAATGTACATTAAACTTAATAATAATAGATCCATGAACGCCTCAGTGTACACTAAACTTAATAATAATAGATCCATGAACGCCTCAGTGTACACTAAACTTAATAATAATAGATCCATGAACGCCTCAGTGTACACTAAACTTAATAATAATAGATACACGAACGCCTCAATGTACATTAAACTTAATAATAATAGATCCATGAACGCCTCAGTGTACACTAAACTTAATAATAGATCCACGAACGCCTCAGTGTACACTAAACTTAATAATAATAGATCCACGAACGCCTCAGTGTACACTAAACTTAATAATAATAGATACACGAACGCCTCAATGTACACTAAACTTAATAATAATAGAGATCCATGAACGCCTCAGTGTACACTAAACTTAATAATAGATCCACGAACGCCTCAATGTACACTAAACTTAATAATAGATACACGAACGCCTCAGTGTACACTAAACTTAATAATAATAATAGATCCATGAACGCCTCAGTGTACACTAAACTTAATAATAATTGAGATCCATGAACGCCTCAGTGTACACTAAACTTAATAATAATAGATCCATGAACGCCTCAGTGTACACTAAACTTAATAATAATAGACCACGAACGCCTCAGTGTACACTAAACTTAATAATAATAGATCCACGAACGCCTCAGTGTACACTAAACTTAATAATAATAGATCCATGAACGCCTCAGTGTACACTAAACTTAATAATAATAGATCCATGAACGCCTCAGTGTACACTAAACTTAATAATAATAGATCCATGAACGCCTCAGTGTACACTAAACTTAATAATAATAGATACACGAACGCCTCAGTGTACACTAAACTAATAATAATAGATCCATGAACCCCTCAGTGTACACTAAACTTAATAATAATAGAGATCCATGAACGCCTCAGTGTACACTAAACTAAATAATAATAGAGATCCACGAACGCCTCAGTGTACACTAAACTTAATAATAATTGAGATCCACGAACGCCTCCGTGTACACTAAACTTAATAATAATAGATCCACGAACGTCTCAGTGTACACTAAACTTAATAATAATAGAACGCCTCAGTGTACACTAAACTTAATAATAATATAGATCCACGAACGCCTCAGTGTACACTAAACTTAATAATAGATCCATGAACCCCTCAGTGTACACTTAACTTAATAATACTAGACTATTCACTTTATAGAGTGACATACATATCCATTACAAATTTTACTTTAGATATTGTGCCATATAATAATCACATTTAGTCGCCATATTTATTTGTTACAAGTTATGTGTTATCAATTTAATCATTGTTGTTTGTTTGTAGGAAACTCTGCATAATTGTATCTACCCTTCTGTGACATTGATTGGCAATAAACGTTCTGATAAAGAGCGTTTGTTTCACTCTGTATGAAGATATGAAGAATAGAAAAGAGTTGAACAAATTCTATGACTGTGATGATATAAATGTTTATATCATTCCGTGCTCTCAATTCAATTATATATTTTTGTATTCCCATCGACCCATAAGTAATGCATAGCTATTGAGATAACATACATATGTATACATCTTGTGAATGTCAATACAAATGAAAACATTACACTACAACATATAATCATAAACACTTGAATATTTTCGATTGTCTGTCTGTCTGCTATGAAACTTTTAACTGTGAAAATCTAGAAGAATCCAGATGGGGCTTCTGGACAACAAGATTAAATATATTATTTTCACATAGTTATCTCCAATTTGCAGGGAAGTTATTGCATGATTCCAAGTTACCAATGTGGTACCGCCGGAGTCAGGGATGGGGTTGAGGATGGAACACCAAGATTGTTGATTGTTTTTCGCGGATTTATCGCCGTATAGTGACCTACAGCCCTGGGAATTAAGGAAAACTGATTTTGCCTCTGCTTTTACCTAGGCATTGCATATTGCCTAGACCAATTACCAGGGCTGGACCTACATAGTGTTGAAATTAATTACAATTCAATCAATCTAAATAAGATATTGCATGGGACATCCGTGGTATATGTTTACATTATTTGAATAAATGGTAATTGTATGTGTATATAATATGGATAAGGGTATGAAAAAAGATAGCCATCAAATGTGTTGTTAGTTTGAAATGGGGAGGGGTGTTCATATCAAAACAGATAATGGTGTGTAATGAATTATGAGCCTAAGGAGTTCGACGTTATATTTTAAGATTTTTAAGTATTCGTGAGCATTCCGGACACAAGCGTGCTTTATGTCGAAATTATAGAGCGCAGTTTCTACATTAATTAAATCGGCATAGAAATAAGTTACTCTAACATTTTGCGAGCATCTGTCCGATAGTACACAAGAGAGTAGATAGAGTTTGATGTGTTCCCGCATCTAGGATAATCTTACATTCACCGTTGATTGAAATGATACGGTTAATTTCATAGTTGTAAGCACAGTGTGTAGGATATATATATATATAATACGATGAATCCGATCGCACACACATAATTAACAAGATCATAACTTAAGTGTTGATGACTGGTTGTACTCATTGTAAAACACAGGTATGGGTAGAAGAGTAGAATAATCCACTAACAATAGTGTGATATGGGCTATATTGAAAGTATAGATAACATGGATATCATGATACCTCAGACCTTATTTGGACACATGATACCACTAACTCTTGAAATAACTACACGTTCTCGAGACGGAGGGAACTTCACTTCACCCTGAACCTTGCTACAACCAACATCTCTATAAAACCTATACATAGTGCTTACCGGCAGAGACTTATTTAAATATAAAAGTATCAAACATTCTGGACTCTTCGTTGTTCCCGTACACGACCAACTCTACATTCACCACTGGAGAACGGGCACATCTCGCACGTCTTGTCTTAGTATTGTGTATTCCCTTGTTCAGACTTCTTGTTAGCGGGTGCTGTGGCCTTTGCATGCATCGAGCTCCAGCTGTGTGTGTATATACTTGAGCATACAGTAATGCCCTAAATAATCGACTCCTTAACCACAGAATAATTGTGGGTAATTTTTCAAGATTTTGTCGGAAATATGGATTGTTGCATTTCATCGGAAAGATCTCACTGAGAGCTTCCCGATGAATGGCAACAAGCCACATTTCCAACTAAATCCTGAAAAATTACCCATAATTCTGCTGTGGTTAAGGAGTCGATTATTTAGGACATTATTATATGTACGAAAAATCATTATATTAATGTTGCTCCTATTTGCAAATCAACATTTTCTTACAGTTGTGTTATGATATCTTATGGTGGCAGTTAAGTAGAAACATCGTTGACACTTCACCAACATTTCAACAATATTTTCTCTCCTTGATGCTTATAACAGCCCCGAACTTTATTATGTTTTAGTGCACCTTTCATTTGTTAAAATATATCAATGACTTTTGGCAAAGCACTACTAAGAGCAGTCTTAATAATCAACTGTCCGCTCTCGAATAGACAGCGTCGTCGTGATTTAGGATGGTACAGTGGGTGTATGTTATTGGGGGATATGGTGCTGTGGTCGTGGGGTATATTGTGTAAATGTGTCCCCAACGACCACAGCACCGTATCCCCCAACAACACACACCACTACATTCTTTTCTTATATTTATATAGCTTGTTGATGATTTATTTTCATAAAAATGCTGAGTGTATTCTTATTAATTTTCATAAAATGGCAGATAATCTGAGATTAGCCTACGCTGCACATTAAGTCAGCCGGATATAAGATTTCCAAGCTCTGAGCTACAATAACGTGATCGATATAAATAACTGGTTTCAGATGCAATTCGGCGCAACTTTTAAAAGCACGCCCAATTATTCTGCTGGCAGATTTTAGTCAGATTATAACAACAATTTGTTACTTCCTGTTAGTGATACACACGAGAGAAATCTGGATTATTGGGATGTTGACCGGGTGACCCAATTGGCAGTTGACCAATCACCAAACACGATTTATTGTATCGAGGACAGGCTATGTAAATATAATCTGATTATAAACAATCTCGTGTTGCAAAACAGCTTGGGTAAATCACGTGTCCAAATATCTATATTGTTCACGAGGTACCGCATCATAACACTATTGAATTAATGGCCCATTAAGATTGAAAATTACAGATTATTTGGTCTATTTTCACAATAAATCTCAGAAATCTTACCATCTATCAACGAAATCACGGTATTACCATACTTATAAACAGCTTAGCACAAAACTATCCCGAGATCATGTGCTGTTTAACTCCGTCCTGTCGAATTTGTCAAAAAACGGTGACATGCTGTGACTATTTGGTGCGCAATGTCACAACCTTTAAAATTTTAAAATGATATACCACAAGCTTGTTTTGGTGCCGATGGACTAAACTTTCAGAAATCAATTCCGTCCGCTCTATTATATTCTGCAGAAAAGAAATGAGGCAGCCATTAAGATGGATTAGGTGTAGGGCTCTTATGGGTAGTTAACTATTAAACAGTTTCCCTTTGCACAGTAGCAAGCTGGACAGGTCCATCTATAATGAGACGCGCGATCAGTATCGATACCCATCGTGGTCAAATGGTTCTGCTATATTTGGTACGATATACGTGGTCAAAGTGATTACATTGTCGCGTTCTTTGGTAAGTCAAAGCGATTCCAGGACAAATAAGTGTCTACATGACATTGAATATGGTCGCTTTGTCACAAACAACGCCAATATGTTTACACATTTTAAATATATATATGTTCTTGAGTATTTGATTCAAAGAATCATATTGTCTCCATATCTCTACCAGAATAATTTTTCGGCCCACCAGAAATCCGTGGGAGGTTAGCGACACTGGGGGAGCTTGACTGTCTCTGTTCACCAACAAACAAACTATTCGGCTTGGGCATTTCCGCGTTCGCTTGGTAATAACCTCTCCCATAAATACACGCCATATGCGCGTAAAGCTATATTACACGCCCCTGGTAATAAGTCGATGACTGTGACTCATTATTCTTATATAGCAATTGTTTGGATAATGCAGAGGTTTACAACAGATAAATACATCAATAATTCACCAAATAGCAATAACTAGTGATACATTAATAGTAATATTGTAGTAATAGTAATAATCAATTTAAGTTCAACATACGAGTTTCCCCGGTAGAGTATGCACATTTTTGGTCACGTGATTGAAATAGTCCGGCATATATGGGGTCTATTTATGGGAGAGGTTATTTCCACGCAAAAACGGAAATGGACGGGTCGTTGCGATTGTAATGAGCTTCTAAAGACAAACGAACACTGGCAGGACTTGGGTAAATACGAAATAACTCTTAAAGGTACGGGCGGCGTTCGTTGCAGAAATATTCATATTTGTTCAAATCGCCATCAACAGAAGGAATATTAAAATATATATTGTTTTGTTCATATGCCAAACATAATCAGCGCGTAAATAGTATATTGTCGTCAAGACGTACGATGGTGTACGTAAACAAGAGCCTGCTCGTGTTACAGAAGTTGTGCTTCTCCTGATATAAACGCTCTTTATTATTTCCATATCAGCAAAACAGTAACAAATAACGTTCTTTATGTTTACCATATCCGGATCTAAACAAAAGCCAGGTAACGTAACGTTTTTTGCTTTTGTTTACATAACAAAGGAAAACAAATTGACAATAGCATACTGTTTATGCCATATTTCTGATTGGTATAAGAACCAAGTATGTCTATATTTTACTATTCTTTCTGCTTATGGGGGATTTTTACGGAGGTGAACATTTTAACAGCATACCCACCGCCAAC